>JAJGOT010000504.1:200000-455000 GCA_022457155.1 Cladopsammia gracilis | reverse complement strand
TTGTTGTCGGTTCGCGTGACGTTAGCTTGATAGATGACAGATGATTGAAGGCAGTTTCCGTTTAGGGGGCATAAGCTCTTTTGACGGCAGTTGCATGATTTGGTGTGAGTAGTGTTATTTGCGGTATTATCAGTGACTTTGGATGAATTTAGAACACGTTTGTTGTGATTGTCAATAATTTGTTTGGTGTTATTCATGCAGCTGTAACTGATCTTGACGGTGTTTCGATTGAAGATTTTTCTGAGGTCGTTGTCTTTAGGAAAGTGTTTGTCTACTAAAGCAAGGAATCTGTGACCGATGTTTGTACTGACGTTTTTGCTGAACGGGGGGTTATACCAAAGGATGTTGTTACGTTGTCTGTTTCTGCGATTAGGGGTCGTGATCGGTTCGTAGTGTAGAGTATAGTTGTATCCACTTTCGTCTAGTGCTTTTTATCTCGTTAATGCGCTTGCGCATTAAGCGAGATTTCGAAGTCGAGTACTAAAAAGGGACAAAAGTTGTTAACAAAATTTTGTGGACTTTTGTCCGGGGGGGGGGGGGGGTTTCTTGTTCCTTCTTTATAGAAGCTATATTAGGGCATTGAGGATATGGTTGGTTAAAGCGGTTAGGATTTCAAGAAGGGCGTCACATACTGCCACTAAAATGTTTGGGGAGCACCCCCGGACCTATTGTTAATTTCCCCAGGGTATTGGGATGTCAGAACTTGTGATGAACTTGTCATATCTCACATTACGTTACCGCAAAGGTATTAGTTCTTCTTAAATTTCGATATCTCACGTTACCTATCAGTTTCAATCATTTGTCGTAAAGCCATTTAAAAGGGTAAAAATAGGTTAAATGCGTTTTCTTGGGAAACGTAGTTTGAGAATTTCACGGTGTATTTTACTAATGGAGAGGTTATAAGAAAGTTAAATGGGACAGGAAAGTTTGTGTGTTAATATGAGCGGTATGGCAGAGCAAAATAGCATGAACTTTGCGTTTTTTTCTATTGAGTTGTGGTTACACACACCTTGGGTTTGGGGCCTTCCCAAGGGTTAATGGCTTGGGTTCGGTTTATCTCAGGTTTCATCTTACCCTTGGGGATGCGGTTACACAGTAAAAGACTCCCCAGGGTAAAATATAATAAGATATGAGTTCACTGACACTGCAGTTTACGCGCGAAAACGTACAGATCGACATGGATGACACGAATCGAGATCTTGTAAGTTTAATTTCAGTCATTCTCCTGCTTATCATTTGATAAATATAACAATCCGGCATTTTTTTTTTTTTTTGCGAGAAGACACCGAAGAAGACGCCTTCAACTACGCTATCTTCAAGGTTTGTCGGCGTTTTATTTACATTTAGGAGCTCGCCACGAACTTGCTCGTCGCCAAGGAGGGCTTGGGTATTTCTACGACCACAGAATTGGTTTCAGCAACTTCTAAATAACAATGCACTCGATCACTGGTGGAAAGAAAATTTTAGAGTTACAAGTAAGTGTGCAATTAACCAAGCGTATCAGAGGTCAACTCAGCAGCAGGCGATTTCCTGTATTAGCTACGTTCTACATTATGATTGGCCAAGCGGTTTGATTGTGCAATAGTATGGTAAACATGTCATGGTTGTGTTGATTTTTTGGCTTATAATGATGACGGTTGAATGGAATTGCGGCAAGCCTTCAATGGCTTAAATTTTTGCGTCTTTTGCGTACTGTTACATAATGAAACTGTAATAGCAATTATTAATTGTTTTAAAATAGCACAAAAGCGAAAGTACACGGGTCAGCCAATACTACAACACGTATGCTACCGGTGCCAAGTGCAGGTTCAATCAAATTAGTTGCAACCTGTAGGTAAACGAACTTAAAATATTCACCTTTATACGGACTTCTATTTTATGAAAGGGGTCAATCCGGCAATTTTTTTTTTAGTCATATGGGAAATTTAACTTAGTCAGAGGCTGTCCTATTCAGTACATTTGATAGCTGCGTAGAGCTAATTAACACCACTCTTATTACTAATCACGTTAAAAGTGACATCAAATATTCTAGATATGACTTGTTCTCAAAAGAACATGCTATTTTGCTCTGCCTTTTAAGTCGCTTAGCGAGTGACAACCGGAAATATCGTGAAAAGAAAAATTGGTAAGAATATTCTGCTCCCGGAGGGGGGGGGGGGGGGGGGGGACTACTATAAGTCGTCAAACGGAGGTGCTCGTCAGGAAAAAAAGTGAAACCCTGAAAGATATCAAAGTGGCCGTTATCAACCAGAATTTTACCTCTAAAAGATACCATTTTTATCTCGAGATTTCGAAATTACCACGAAAAAAGGGGCAAAAGCTGTTAACAAATTTTTGTGGACTTTTGTCCGGGGGGGGGGAGTTTCTTCTTTCTTCTTCATAGAAGCTATATTAGGGCATTGAGGATATGGTTGGTTAAAGCGGTTAGGATTTCAAGAAGGGCGTCACATACCGTCACTAAAAAAATTGAGGAACACCCCCGGTCCTATTGTTAATTTCCCTAGGGTATTGGGATGTCAGAACTTGTCATGAACTTGTCATATTTCACATTACGTCACTGCAAAGATATTAAAATTCTTAGTTTCGATATCTCACGTTACATATCAATATTTAAAATTTTCAATCATTTGTCGTAAAGCCATTCAAGCTGCTTTCGAGAATGGTAAAAATAGGTCAAATACGTTTTCTTGGGAAACGTAGTTTGAGAATTTCACGGTCTATTTTTACGAATGGAGACGTTATTGGACGGGAAAGTTTGTGTTTTAATATGAGCGATATGGCAGAGCAAAATAGCATGAACTTTGCGTTTGTATGCAATAGTATGGGAAAGACGTCATAGTTTTATTGGTTTAGCTACCGTGCACAAGGAAATTTTGACTGAATTTGTTTTGCGGGAGGAAATTTTTGCGCGTCGGGACACCTTAAATTTCTGCTGGGAGGAAATGTTTGCGGATTTCTGGTCAAGTATAAATAAAATCCAAGGCATCGGTATTAAACAATTTCACTTCCTGACCGGAGGTTTTTATAGTTCTCCTAGTTATATGGTTGCTGTTCTGGCGCCAATATGAACATAAACAACGAGAAAACTAGTGAGTGAATTATTGTACGTTGTTGTAAATATGTATCAGTATTATGATAACAGTCTCTGGTTCTTTTGAGGACGTGTGTGGAGTTGAATCGGGAATACAGATGACTGTTGTGCCGGTCGCCTCGGAGTTATGATAGCAATATATTCACTGTTGAAAAGTTCTTGTTAAGCCGATATACATCATTAAAACAAGTAATTTTTTCTGCGCGAGTATATTTCTGCGGTGGAAAATTTAATACAAAATAAAGTAATACTGCATAATAATGCAACAACGGACAACCTTTGCCTGTATCTCCGGCAGATCAGAAAAAGGTTTTGAAAAATACTGCGGTCAGGAATCCCGCATGTTTGATTACTTTAGTACAAATTTTATAATTTGAGAAATTGGGGCGCTAAGTTTCATGATGTCACTTTCCGGGAAACTTGATAAAGAGTGTACAGCTATTATGCTGGAGATTCAAATATTTCAAACAGGATGTAATGGAGATACTGCCTAGCTCCGAGAAACACATTACACTTACACGCGGAATAAACTCTGAGGAGCTATTAAAAAACAATTGCAAGATCCCACTATTTCAATATATGACTATCGCATAAGACTTGGATCTTAATAGAATATTTTACGAAATTTTACTGCGGTCGTGACCCCGGGGGTCGTTAAGAAGACACTGTCAACACTATATTTTGAGGTTTAAAGCAGACCCATTTAATCTCTAATAGTTATTAAACACATGATACCGGAAATAGAAAGCTCTCGACTTTCGAATAAAAAAAGACAGAACTACTATATATTCGCAAATAACCCATTCATGTATAACATTAACTTATGCAGCCATTTCTTTTTCAACTCTCCACAAAAGAAAAATCAATGTCCTCTTCACTTTCCAAAACATTTCATATCGATATCGATAACAACATACACAACTGCGTGAAATATTTCCTTTAACAAGCATTGACAACTAAGCGGAAAACAGATATTTCAGCCCACCCACATCTGACGTCTGAGTTATCAAAAGTTTCTCTGGCTTTTGTTGATAATTTTGTCCGATGGATTATGAATGTTCTGCGATACTTGTTATCTTTGTGGAATGTCCGGTTTCCGGAAGATTATAAAGAACAGGAAAGAGCGAATCTCAAAACTGTCTTAAAAATGAAATTAAGGTTGGAAAAATATATATTTGCTCAATTCTTTCTTTGACGAATAGAGGAATTCTAAGGATATGCACTTTTTTGTCTTGACTTCCTGACTGAATTTAAGTCTTAAAATAGCAATGAATATGCGTGAACGGAATCTGATCGATCAATGACAGACATTGTAGCGACCATAGGTCATGGATCAGTTCTTTTCTTCTTTAAAATCTCCGTAAAATTCTTAGATGTTTATATCTTATATATAAAGATCTACAAACGCGGATAAGCATAAACATTTATCCGATGCGTTGTGGCACACATCAAAGATTTAAATTGGATGATCCCACAGGCAGACCAATCGTGATGTGAGTGACTCGAAGCCAGTACACAGTAATGAAATATACTAGGTAATAATACGATTTGTCACGGAATTGATAAGCGATAGAAAAATCGAAAATATTACACACTAAAGTCTTCTCACCTTTACTTTATTGTCTCTTGATGTATCCTGACCGGTTTAAATGCATTTTTACAACTTTTGTCACTCGCCCCACTATCCACTATAAAAGAAGGGAAGGCTGGAGACCTCTGAGCGAACCCTCGCCACGCGAAAGCCAATAAATTCTAAACAATTCAACTCAAGCTCCCCGAATTGCCACCAGTGAGGCCGCAGGTTAAATGTCTACCCGTGCGATTCGTGCTAGCTTCCAAATTCCCTTTCACGGTCTCTAAAAGGGCTCCGTTTTGAAGCGATTCTGGCCATCTTCGCTTCGCCGTTGTCCGCAATCCAAACGGCTGTACCACGAAATTCGAATACTAAAGCTTAGCGACCGCGTCACAGAGACAAAATGACATTCACCCGAGGGGAGGGTCGTTACTTTTGCCCTCGCGCAAATTGACACCGTCGGGGGAGCCGGTGCGTGTAATTCGAACGGAAACCACACGCGTGACCTGTCACTTATTTGTCTTTATTTGATAAAGTGCAATTTTTCATCAAGATCAAAAGAAAAGTCTCTTTTTAAAATAAAAATGCTCGAAGGAAAATTATTAAGCTTGTTAAAACCAATTTGCGCCAAAAAAATCAAAAATCAAAGGTCACGGATATGTATGTGTTTACCGGGAGTCTAGGGTGTACTCTAACTGCACGTCCGATCCAAGAGAGAGGAAGATAGGGGCCTTGGGAACGAGGTTGGTAGACGTTTCAATAACAAATTGATCATTACATGTAAAACAGACCGTTGGCCGTCGGGTGTTGATATGAACGATATGGTCAATAATGTTTAATTTTTATTAGTAAATTGCACAACCTTCTAAAGTCGCTGTCGTAATTTGTCGTATTTTTGAAGCGGAATCGAGCCGTTTCTCGCTGTTCAGAACGTCTCATGTCGGCAATTTTCGGGGCCACGTCGCTTGTCGTTTTTACCAAGGCTTCTTTAAGCCGAGATGTTTTGAAAACAGCTTCGGCTATAAAAGGAAACGAAATCTAATCGCCAGCTCTATTCCTACAAGAGACACCATTCTGCCCGAAGGTACACAATTTTTTAGTTGACGGAAAAAGCGACAAGTAAAATATTTTCATTTGCCTTTTTTACAATAGTCTACCTTAGTGAAGTATTTAGATAAAACATTCCTTTTTTACTGAAGTCTTTTTACTGAACTTATTCACATGCACAAAGTTCTTGTTTTGTCTCATACATCCACATATACACTGCACATATTAATTGGCTGTTTAAAAACATTGCTAGTAAATCAATTTTAATCCCAAATGAAAATCGTTGCAATATGTTTTAGTTTTGTTTAAATATCAATAAATAAAGATAGTAAATATTTTTTAACCTTCGAACATCTTTCCCAAATTTCGATTGATAAGAAAATCGCCATTGTAATGCCATACAAGTCATTGCTTCTAAAATACTGTGACTGATACAAAACAAAGAAAATTAACTAAGTAAAAGGGCTCTCTAAAGATAGATTGAATCTAAGTAGTTTTGCCACCCCCATCCCTCCTCATAATTTCCCCCCGTAGCAACCAAATTGGCCTCGGCTCATTCGCTTAATATAATCAAGTTGAAGTTTCCCCTCAGCTGTAAAATGAAGACTATTTTGAACAAATACGCTAAATTAACATGAAAATTATTTACATTCATACTCGTGATTATTTTGTTGCTCATGACTTTTATTGATTTGGTGGCTCGTAAAAGAGCCCTTAAGTCCTCTATGACTGCAATGTCTAACTCTACGATTAGACCTACAGGTATTTTCAATCTTTCAACTTCAATAAACCATTTAGCAGCTTTACACATATTACCTATCACGTCTTTACTACATTTACCTATCAAAGGCACCCAACTTTTCCAATTCTTGTTGTTGTTGTTGTTGTTGTTGTTTATTAACCTTACATTCTCTCGCATTAACGAGATGGCTTTAAGAGCCCTTTGATTGGTATGGTGGCGCAGCTTGGTCGAATGATGCCTTGTCAGATGAAAGGGATGACAGCCGTCTGTTGATGTTGTTGGGAATGTTCTTTGTGGTTGTGGGTGGATGATTACTCTCACGGTGGACATAAAGAAGTGCGGTATTAGGTTTTGTGAAGGGTTGAAAGGTGCTGTTGTTTAGGTTGAAGGTGACATCTAAGAAGTTAACGATCTGTTTGTTGGCTTCAATTGTTATTCGCAGCCCGTTCAGGTTGAAAACTCGGCATATTTCCTTCTTAGTGTTCTCAATGTCTCTCGGTGTGGCGTTGGAAACGGCTAGACCGTCGTCCCGGTAGAGGCCTAAGTTTACGTCAAGGTGTTGTAATTGCGAAAGCAGGAAATTTCCCACTAGTTCACATGTTTCAGCACCGTCGAAGCTTCCCATAGTGACGTCGAACGTTGTGTCGCCCTTCTTTTGCCATGCTTGATGATTGCTTATAAGGACTGAATTTTTAGCGTGTATGATAATGTTTCGTTCATCATTTGTTATGTTGTCGTAGGCTGAGGCAAAATCAAGCGCTTTATTAAGAAGATCTTGGCTGATGGAGGGATAGAATTCCACGATGTCAAAGCAAATGAAGTTGTGGCGTTTTTTGTTTTCAATTGCTTTGAACCATTCAATCACAGAGGCAGAGTTTTTCCATTGATTAAATCTCGATGCTCTAATAACTTTGCTATTGATCCTGTCGAGGATTTCTTTACTAATTTTGCCAATCTCCGACTTAGTGGGGTTAATTAGTCTGCAGGCCGGTTTGTTGTCGAAGTTAGGCTTGTGGTCTTTCAGAGTTATAAATGCGTCTTTACCGGCAGTGGTGTCTACTCGGTCATCAATACCCAGCTTCGTTGCGATTTTTTTGTTTTCTTTGTGGATGTCACGTACAGTGTTAGGGGCGGCCTTTTTGTATGACTTCGTGATATTCTGTTCAAGTAGGTCGTTGTACTTTGAAGGTTCGAGTTTGTAAAAGTTCGTGGTTTTATCAGCGGAGATGAGAAGCTTGGTTTCTTTTTTGATACGGTCAGTGTCGTGTTTGAGCTTATTGAGGAACGGGTTGTTAACCTGTTTGAATTTCGTCGATTGTACCATCTTCAGCATGTCGTCTTCAAATTCTTTAAGCTCGTCGATAGGTGGAGGGTTCTTAGTAGACTTGAAACCAAATGACTTTTTAGAGGAGGTAGATGCGTCAGGGTTAAGAAAGAAGAAAGCTTTCCAGCGCATTCTTCGTAGAAAGTGTTCGGTTTTCTCGATTAGGCGTTGGAGAAAATCGTTCTGCGATGGGAGAGGAATATTCTTTGTAGAGTATCCAATGTTGAATTTTTCCATTTCGGATTATCGGAGAGTGCTCAACAATTAAAACTTGGAGCGAATTAATAAATTTGTGTTTCGACTTTTCCGTAGTAGAGTGCTCAATACATAAAGTAGAGCGTGATAAATATTTAAAACAGGAAAAAGACTACACTTGTTTCCCTACAAGCCTGTTTCGTGATTGCTCACTGACAAGGCATCATTCGACCAAGCTGCGCCACCATACCAAAAAGCACTAGACGAAAGTGGATACAACTATACTCTACACTACGAACCGATCACTACCCCTAATCGCAGAAACAGACAACGTAACAACATCCTTTGGTATAACCCCCCGTTCAGCAAAAACGTCAGTACAAACATCGGTCACAGATTCCTTGCTTTAGTAGACAAACACTTTCCTAAAGACAACGACCTCAGAAAAATCTTCAATCGAAACACCGTCAAGATCAGTTACAGCTGCATGAATAACACCAAACAAATTATTGACAATCACAACAAACGTGTTCTAAATTCATCCAAAGTCACTGATAATACCGCAAATAACACTACTCACACCAAATCATGCAACTGCCGTCAAAAGAGCTTATGCCCCCTAAACGGAAACTGCCTTCAATCATCTGTCATCTATCAAGCTAACGTCACGCGAACCGACAACAACACTTCCCAATCATACATCGGACTTACGGAAAACGACTTCAAGACAAGATATAGAAACCACACTTCATCATTTCGTCACGCAAAACACAGAAACTCCACCGAACTTAGCAAGCACATCTGGTCACTTAAAGACAACAACATTGAACATTCTATCTCATGGCGTGTAATTTCTAATAGCTCCTCATATAGCAGCTCAAGCAAAAGATGTAATCTCTGTCTTAAGGAAAAATTCTTAATCATTTGCCGCCCTGACCTGTCATCACTTAATAAACGTAACGAACTTGTATCTTCTTGCCGTCACCGTAACAAAGCGTTGCTATGTAACAACTAAACATCCGAGCATTCAAATTTTGTATATAAGCGATGGTTATGTTTATTCTTTAATAAAATCCCCTGAAGAGTGAGCAATCACGAAACAGGCTTGTAGGGAAACAAGTGTAGTCTTTTTCCTGTTTTAAATATTTATCACGCTCTACTTTATGTATTGAGCACTCTACTACGGAAAAGTCGAAACACAAATTTATATATATATTTTATATATATATATATATAATTTTATATATATAGATAAGTATAATAAAAAAAAAACGATGGGGCGAACTTCTTACTGGTCCTGACTGGTTTTAACGTTTCGGCCTTCGGCCTTCTTCAGAAATTACAAAGAATTAAAAACTAAAAACTAAAAACTATGTACAATGATTAAGTTATACAAGTTGTGACTTATATACATTAAGCTACAAAAACAAAGGAAAACGAGGTTACGTAACATAACAAAAGAACTAAATAACAAGGAAAAATTTAACGCTAAAAATAACATACATGATGTGATAAAAACCTTAATTAATGATTGAAACAAAGAAAACTCCCTATCGAGGGCCCCCGAATAATCATATAGGTCACTGTCGGAATGACAGGACCAGCACGTCTTACCAAGTGCCCCCGACAGAACGTTCAAACACAAAACAACTACAAACAAAGAATAAAACAAGGAAAAGAAAAAGACAATCCTATTATTGCAAGATACGTGCGTTAATTATTGTAGTTAATGCGGTTTTTTGATCTAAATTCATGTCTCTTGTTAAGGCCATGCGGATTGAGCGTAAACAATTGGGTTGTCCAATAAGCCTCCCTAGTGAGCAACAATTGGTCAAGGTGAAATGTATTTTGAAATGATCTAATTTGTTCGATAAGAATAAAGCTAATTTGTGAAATAGTGTAGAACTGGATATTCGTAAAACAGTGCTCAATACATTAATGTAGAGCGAAGTATATGTTTATGGAGGAAAGAAACAAATAAACTACGCTTTCATCCCGACAAGCCTGTTTCGTGGTTGCCTACTCATCAGGGGATTCAATAAGAATATTCCTTACCGTCGCTTCTTATATACAAAATAATTTACATAATAACAATAACAAATCTATGCGGCGCGAAGTGTTGCGTAAACTTCAATACGTCCACCGCGAGAGCAATCACCCGCCTATCACTGCAAAGAACATTCCCGCCGGCATCAACAAACGCCTTTCATCCCTATCTTCCGACAAAGCATCCTTTGACAAAGCCGTCCCTCCATACCAGAAAGCACTCGACGAAAGCGGTTACCAATACACGCTACAGTATGAACCTCCAACAACAAACAGACGGAAAAACAGACAACGCAACAACATCATCTGGTATAACCCTCCATTTAGCAAAAACACCAGCACCAACATCGGATACAAGTTCCTCGCCCTAATAGACAAGCACTTCCCTAAAGATCACAAGCTCCGAAAAATCTTCAACCGCCACGCCATAAAAATAAGTTACAGCTGCATGAATAACGCCAAACAGATGATTGATAACCATAATAAGCAGATTCTAAAGTCATCCACGCAAGCCAACGACGCCGCCACAGCTAACTCTAATACCACTCAAGACAAGAAGACATGCAACTGCCGACAAAAGAACACATGCCCACTCGACGGAAACTGCCTACAATCATCAGTCATCTACCAAGCTACGGTCACGCGCAACGACAACAACACAACAGAAACATACATCGGACTCACGGAAAACGACTTCAAAACAAGATACCGAAACCACACCGCATCATTCCGCCACTCTAAACACAGAAACTCAACTGAACTAAGCAAGTACATCTGGACTCTCAAAGACAACAACATCGAACACTATATTTCATGGCGCATCCTGTCTTCGCATTCACCGTACAACAGCTCAAGCAAAAGATGCAACCTCTGCCTAAAGGAAAAATTTCTAATCATTTGCCGACCGAAACTTTCTACCCTTAACAAACGTAATGAACTCGTGTCTTCTTGCCGCCATAGAAACAAAGCCCTTCTACGCAACAGCTGAACTGTTAAACTTCGCGCCGCATAGATTTGTTATTGTTATTATGTAAATTATTTTGTATATAAGAAGCGACGGTAAGGAATATTCTTATTGAATCCCCTGATGAGTAGGCAACCACGAAACAGGGTTGTCGGGATGAAAGCGTAGTTTATTTGTTTCTTTCCTCCATTACATATATGTATATATATATATATATATATATAATAATTATTTGTGGTTGTCGTCACTGGGACAGAGAGTGCTCGATACAAATAGTAGAGCAGGAATATATTTTCACACGATGTGATGTTACAAAACAGTAACTCGAGTTTCACGCTCGGTGGCGATCATCAGACTGAATAAAAAGGTCGTTAAAAGGCGTTAAAAAGCAGTTCGCGCGCGCGTATCAAATGACGTATACAAACATATCGTTAAGAATTTGAATTTAAAGTTCTAAGCGTCGGGGCAATCCCTAATCAGACCGCCGATGAGCAGTCCTTACTTAACCCTATTCGGCCTGGGCTTTTTTTGAGTTCCTGAGCCTGGGGGGGGGGCACATTGTGCCCCCCCCCCCCCCTTCGTAACTTCAAGAACATTAAGGCTACAACAATGAAACCTAGAGGGTACATAGTACGTCCTTAACTGTCTCCTTTGCGGTCCGCACAATGGAACAATGACGTCATATGACGTAGTTATTAGGTAATTAGTTATACGGCCGCCATCTTGGATCCGCCATCTTGGATTTCTGAATTTTTTTAAAACCTCTTAAAAACCATCCAAATTGACTCAAAATTACTCAAAACCAATAAATAAACGCTAAATGACGTAAACATATAAGAGTTATACCAATAAACATTGTTTTTCTTCATTCAAAGGTACAAATATGCAAATTTCGAAAAACATGGCTGTCAAAATCTTGTTGCCATGGAAACATCAAGTCACGTGATCAAAAAATTGTTACATAAAATTGTTGCCAGATAAATTTTAGGAAAAGTCACAAAGTTTGATGGCGTTTGAATACATATTAAAGAAGTTATGACCGTTCAAAGTTAGCGCGGGCACTTTGTGCCCCCCCCCCCCCCCCCCCCAGGCCGAATAGTGTTAACAAGAGATCAGAGCTTATTTCAAAATGCAGGCATGAAAACAAGTTTTATGCAGAAAACATCAAGTTCCAGCCGTCCTCGCAAGCTATTACTTAGCAACTGAAAGTTAATTAGGATCGAACTGATTAGGGATTGCCCCGACTCTTAGAACTTTAAATTCAAATTCTTAACGATATGTTTGTTTACGTCATTTGATACGCGCGCGCGAACTGCTTTTTAACGCCTTTTAACGACCTTTTTATTCAGTCTGATGATCGCCACCGAGCGTGAAACTCGAGTTACTGTTTTGTAACATCACATCGTGTGAAAATATATATATATATATATATATATATATATATATATATATATATATATATATATATATATATATATATATATATATATATATATAATTATTATTATTATTATAAACTTGATTTGTAAAGGTCAAGAAACCAACTCCAATTTAAATGAACGTTTTAATTAGCTCGACGTTTCGGCCGTCTCGGCCTTCCTCAGGAGCGTTATGATGGTTTTACAGGCAATACAACATAAAAGCTTCATGTAACGGAAAATAACGACTAACGTCTGTGACGAAAAGGTAAAACATAATTCTATTGGTTAAAACAAGGTTTTTGCAACATTCAAACTAACTATTAACTATGTGTCACCGGGAAAAGCGAGTGACTTATGTGACAAAACGGTAAAAGAAAATTCTAGAACTAATCCGCGCTTATTAAATTAAATTGTTTATCGCAGGTTTTAATCTACTTATCCAGTAGCCCTCTCTTGCTCGTCGCATCTCCACAGGATTGCACCATTTCAAATTGACTGTACTCGAGAAAGTGAGAAGTCAAAATATATTTTGCTACTTTTGTAATATGTATTTTTTTTTCACCAAAAAGGTGAAAAGCACGCATTTTTAGTCAAAATGGCTCGATCTCATACTATACTTTCGACGTGATATCTCGTTACCATAACAACCGTGTCTCTCCCACCCTTATATACGTCTGAGGGTTAAGGATGTTTCCTACCTTCGCAGGAGTATACTCGCCAGTTTCAAGAAAACCATAACATAACATAAATATTTACAAAATGTACTTTCAATCGAATTACTCGGGTATCGAACGCCGTCGCACGACAGAAATGGTTATGTTATTCACAATGAATCAATCAACTAAACTGTGACAGGCTTTTTTTGATATTCAACAATGTGGATATTGAACAATGACGGATATTCAACAATATGGATATGAGCTATGGATATGAGCTACATTTACCTACGGCTGGCTTCCAAAAGGGACCCACACACTAATATTTTTTACATTTACATGCTTATATTAATTACGTCATTTTGTTTAAAGCCATCAGGTAACAAATAAGGTGCCACCGTTGTAACTGTACATATCCATGTTAATAAAGTCCCAACAAGTCCAAACAGCATCGTTACAATGTTGCAAACAATTGAGATACTTTTTTTAACTACAAAGCGAAGTAGTTAATCTGTGCGTCTATTTTTAGGTGGTAATGGGGGAGCAGGAGGAAGAGGGGTGGAATGTAGATCATATCTTGTACCGGGCCCTGGTACTGGTCCAAGAAGATGGAAGTGCCTATTTGTGCGAACCCTAGGAATATCACCCTCAAGTGGTTCACCAGGGGATTACGGGAATCCGGGATCAAGTAAGATTTACAAAAAAAGAACTCCCTTCTCATAATTTATCAAACACTCGAAAGAGTGCTTTGTCGTGAATTCTAAGAACCCAGAAGTGCGTTGAAAGAACGAAACGCAGCAGTTTTGAAATGCTGACTTCGAGGATAATAAAACACTACTTCGACTGTTTGATAGAGCTTCACTAACTGCTCATTAAATACAGTCAAACCTCTCATCAATGGCCACCTTGGGGACACAGGTAA
The DNA here is from genome assembly GCA_022457155.1 of Cladopsammia gracilis. Taxonomy (NCBI): domain Eukaryota; kingdom Metazoa; phylum Cnidaria; class Anthozoa; order Scleractinia; family Dendrophylliidae; genus Cladopsammia; species Cladopsammia gracilis. Next base: position 441,019 of record JAJGOT010000504.1, on the reverse strand, counting down.
GTGGCCGTTGTAGAGAGGTGGCCGTTATGGAGAGGTTGGGATGTAATATGACACCATCTTTTTCGGGGTTGGGGGGGGGGGGGTGGGTACACGACGTACTGACACACTTGGTTTTCTCACGATTACACACCGGTTTTCTGCAAGTAATACAGACGTACTTTGTCGATGCTTTACACGAGAAGCACGCTTTGGAGGACATTTAGTAATAACCATTCAAACACGTTAAGATGACTGATCACCCGGTTTTCTAAAGTGCGGACAATTTTCCAGGTAATGGCAGACGGTTTGTCATCTCGTGTACTTTACGGCAAACTGAAAATGACACGGTGACTTTCCGATTTACGGGGCTCATAAGTGACATACAGAAAGTGTCACATTTTTTCCCTTTCAGCGACTTTTTAGCGACGTTTGTAGCGAATTTTTCAGCGCCTTTTTAGCAACATGCATGTTTAGCGACTTTTGTAGAGACTTTTTTAGCTCCCTTTTTTTTTTTGCTAGTGGACATGTGACTGAATGACTCTAACCCTAACCTTTACCCATTAAAAGGTTGTTAAAAAGCCGCTACAAAAGTCGCGAAAAAAGTCGCTAAAAAAGTCGCTAAAAATGTCGCTAAAAAGAAAAACAATGTGACACTTTCTGCATGTCACTTATAAGCCACGGTACTGATTGGCTCAAACCAAGAAATAACAGCGCTTTTGTCAGACTGTCTTGCTACTATTTAAATAAACTTGTCCCTTATTTGTCTTTCTTTGAATTGCGCAATTTTCTGTCCAGAATCGTCAGCAGTGAGTAGAATTAAACTGCGTTTTCAGCAGACATCGTACACCTTTTGAGATTTTTGAGATTTAAAACATCGATCAGAATCGTAAAACTATGAAATAAATATTTTATATACGTGGTTATCATGCCTACATGAGAACCTGAGATTAGTGAGAAAAGACAACTAAAGCATGAACCTAGCAACATAGAATATAGCACTGAATGATGTGGTTGTGGTACAATCGAAAGAAGGCTAGTTATTGACACACATACAGCACAGAGCCTGAGAGCAATGTTCATCACCTTAACCAATGCAAGTCATAAATAATGATGAAGTACTTGGCCATGTGCTGTGATTAATGGCTCGTGCAGTAACAAAAACAAATATGGTCTAAACTAGGTCTAATGTCTAGACTTCTGTGCTTGATGCTTACAGAAAAGAAGTCAACGACCTGTACACACAATTCGGAGTTATCGTATTTTCAAGAGCATTAAGCTATAACAATGAATCCTACACGTCCGAAAATGTTTACTTTGCGGTCCGCAACATGGGACGATGACGTCATATGACTTGTTAATCACGATATTGGTTCTATCCATCTTAGATTTCTCCAAAAATCTCTTAAAACCGTCCAAATTGACTCAAAATTAAACAAAATCAATAAATGGGCTCATCCTCGGTGTAAAAACCTGTGAAACTCATGAGTGACGTAAAACAAAGAAAACAAAAGGCATAAAACAATAGAGTAAACTGGGAATGCAGTACTACAAAGGTAAAAAACAAAGGAAAAAGTCACAGGTTCTTACACCGAGTTAAACCCCCAAATGGCATAAAAATACGATAGGATAAATGACAAACGTGTTTTTTTTCTATTTAAGGTAACAATATGGCTATCAAAATCTTGTTGACTTGTAAACGTCAAGTCACGTGAACAATAAAATGTCCAACCAAATTGTTGCCAGATATATTTTAGGAAAAGTCATGCAGTTGGACCACCGTGGGCGGCACGGTGGTCTAGTGGTTAGCGCGTCGGACTTTGAACCTGTAGGTCGGTGGTTCGAGCCTGGTCTCTGCCGTCGTGTTGTTTCCTTAGACAAGAAACTTTACTCTACACTGTCTCTCTCCACCCAGGTGTATAAATGGGTACCGGCGACAAAATGCTGGGGGTAACCCTGCGATGGACTAACATCCCATCCAGGCCGTGTGGGTCATCGTGGCCCGTGTGCGACTTTACCTTACCTTTACCATGCAGTTGGATGGCGTTTGATTTTCATGTTGAAAGTTAACAGTTCGCCCCCTCACCCCTCACCCCGACCCCCCCCCCCCCCTCCCCTCCCTGCCCACCAGGCTTAATAGGGTTAAAAGAAGTCTCAAATTTGTCCCACTAAATAAAATCAAATTTTAAGTTAGAGAATTAAAATAATTTGAATATATGAAATAATGATATATGTGAACTGCGGATGAAATATGAAAGTGAACGTGAAATCCTCACTATGAAATTATAAACCGAAGCGGTCGCTACTCCTCTTCCCCTTACAAAATAAGGTTCATATTATGAGTTATGACGCTGTAGGGGATCTGTGAAGTTATCCCAAATGATTTTACACCAAATTCAAAGTTATTACAAAAGTTGTACACATGGAAAAATATTTATACTAGAGCTGTAAAATGTGATGTTGTATTATAATTACACATTTGTTTTGCTTTCTGGTGGCATTTTAAACATTGTGAAAAGCACTCATTGTTGTTCAATAATTGCTCGACCTCATGCTACTTATGGCGTCATATGTCGTTACCATAGTAACCGATTCTCAACAAACTTGGCCAAAAGATGTATGCGGGGTATACCAACAGGTATTGACGTCGGACGGTATTTGCTGACAATAAATTCTCTTGTTTTAATCGGAGAAAACCCTAAAATTGTAGCATTCCCCCTGATCTACCATGTACGTCTGAGTGTTAAACTGACTAATCGAAATCAAATATAGAGGAAAAAGACTTTTTTTTTTTTGCTCAGCTCCTGAAAGAAAAGGTCGGGATGGATCAATCAGTCCGCTTGTTGTAACATCTGGGGAATTGGACGAAGAAAGTAAACGGAGATTCCCAGAAGAACTTCTCGTCACCATAAAACGACAGGCGGAAGACGTGTTACTAGGAGACAGCAATGACCAGAATGGGACAGATGCTTTAAAATTTATTCGTAGCGTGGCCCAAATAAGTAGTGGCATTTGGGAAGGTAAGCTGAAGTCATGAAACCCCATGATGTACAACGTACAGTCAGTAGGAAAAATAGCAACACTTAAAAGTCATGTTAGCATGACGCAGACTTTTCGGCATTGAAAACAAACATTAACATTAACATTTGCTACAGTCAACTGTCAACTGAGAAAAAATCACGCCAATCAAATGTTATGTTGTCATGCGCAGCGCATGGTTTTCGGTACACGCTAAGGGTCTCAAATCTACTTACATCCCTTTCTCTCCCAAATATGGAATAACTTGCACCCTTCTTCTCTGATTAAATGTAAAATAATTATATAATAAACGGCACGCAGTGTCTGCAGAAACGATAAGGTTTCCTAATTTGGGTGTGATCGTCAGGTTTCTGTTTTTCTTAGAGATCTAAAAACATGCAGTTGCCCAGGAATGTTAATAAGGGCCTGATTGCAAATGTCCAACTAATATATATAGATAGGCTCAGCCTAACAGCGGAGCTCCCTGAGCAGAAACGATGATGATAAGCTTAACTTAGGTGAAAGGTCGGAAGCACAAGAAAAATTAGAATTAAGATTGATGAACAGGCTTTTTTTCAATTTTAGCAATTCTCAAAAACAGTAAGCTTATCACGAGACCGTCTGCACAGAACATTTAGACTGCACAAATTCCACAAAAGCTCACTGTTTGAGAAATGTGAAACCTCTCTCGAGTAGCAAACCGCGAAAAAAAAGCAGAAAAAAACGATTTTGCAAACCGTTTTCTCCGCTAAACACAACACTGTTTTTTCCTTTTAAAATGTTTTATTTATCAATAACAAATCCCTAAAGTTTACAATATTATCCTGAGAGGCTAGTCATTTCCGGTTACAAGGCATCCTGAGTTAAAGCTAGTCATTTCCGGTTACAATAATACAAGGTCAGTTCCGGTTTAGTCACTTGAAAGTCTAGTCCATAAGGGATTATTTATAAAGTTCATTTCCGGTCGTTTGGTCCACTTGAAAGTTCTTTCTGGTTTGCACATGATTACTTTAGTCATTTCTAGTAATGAATGATGAGTTGCCAGTAGCTAAATTATTAGAGTCACAAGCTTTGACTGTTGTATTTCACAAATATTCGGATGACACCACAAAGTAGAAAATTTCTGTTTGCAGTGGGGTGGGGTGGGGGGGGGGGGTACTCCCATATCTGAGCTATATAGGTATGTGACGCTGTGAAGGGTATGGTTTTCAGGCAGTTTAGTCTGGGATAGGGTATAGTAATCAGAGATTTTTGGTCTAGAATAGGGTATCATTTTCTACGAAACTAATCAGTTGCATGAAGAATTTAGTCTAGACGAGGTTTACTGGTAAATGACATTTAATAATCGGTAAGGTGTGCTGTATGACATTTTTACTGACCCCTGGTATCTTAGACTGTGATAGTGAATGAGTTTCTGCAAAATGGCGAGTCTAGAAAAGGTCTAGGATAGGGTAGGATTTTTCGGTGTTTAGTCTAGAATATGGTTGCAAAATGCAGCTAAAATGGTCTAGTATAGGTTAAGGGTCTCAGAGTCCCAGCAGCACACCCCCGCCAAAAAAATTTGCAAAGTACCCCCCCCCCCCCCCTCCCCAGTCAATTTGCAACTGTGTTGTGATGTCATTCCTTATGTCCCTTACAGTGGCCCGAGAGTTCTCGGTGCTATTGTGAAAAGTTGCTTTATTTCAAAAAACCCATATACCATAAAGTATGGTCTTAATGAAAAAACGTGCTCGCACGTCATTCTCGTCGACAGCAGAAGTCCATAAGGTAAAAGAAAATGGTCTTAACATTAACTATAAACCTAGTATTAAGTAGTGCCGATAGGGTGGGAGTGAAAACACCCCACACCCTTCCACAGGTTCAAATTTTAATGTAGCTTGGAAAGGCGTGGTAAACAGTTATCTGGTTCCACATTTGCAGTACCATTGCTAAACCAGACACCCAAGATTCGCATTCTTGACACCCACGTCAGGCCATAAGGAGTGTCCGGACATGAGCACCAAGCTCCTAACTACATGGCTTAAGTACTCTTTGCCACATTTAATTTAGTCCTTGTACCTGTCTCGTATTTGTGAAGTAAGGTAAATAATTTGTCTAAAGAAAAAATATCGTTTACAAAACATGTGGAGTTATCCGCATATTGGCGAATTTTAAAACACTTTCCTCAGGCTTCTGGAAGGAGAAAACCTTCAATAGTATCATCCTTTCTTATACTGGTAGCCAGCATAAAATGTACCACTCGAGTGGAATTTCTTTAGTCAAAAAAAACCATTAACTATAATTTTCATATTTGCTAGACAGTATAATGTAGATATTCAGCAAGATACCAGTTTCATTGGTAATATTTATATAATCTAGAGAATCACGCAAAAGAATTAAATTCTCAAAAATCGCCCTACCTGGGAAGAAACAAGTTTGATCTTCTTGAAATAATCGAGGGTAACACTTTTGAAAGTTTGTTTGTAAGAGCTTTTGAACAAATTTTGTAATGAACATTGAGTAGCGAAATGGCCGGGTCACCAATTTTTGAGGTTTTTCTTATCATATTCCTTGGATTGAATCACTGAGAGAATTATTTTCCAAACTAAATTTATAATTTCGAACAGAATAGGGGAATTTAGCGTAAAATTCTTGAGGTAATCCGTCTGAACCGGGGGTTTTCCCTGAAGAAAGTCCACGCATTGCGTGGGTAATTTCAGCCAAAGATAAAAATCCTTCGCAGGATAAAATTTCGCTCTCACTTAATCTGTTTTCAAGTTTGTTCAAAAATTCGGTTTGGACTGTTAAATTAACAGGTTCTTGCAAGTACAAATTACGGTAAAAATCGAAATGAGCCGGAGAAAAGGAACAAGCTTAACCAAGGTGAAACTAAACTAAGGTGAAAGGTCGGAAGCACAAGAATTAAGATTGAAGACCGGGCTATTTTCAATTTTAGCAATTCCCAAAAAAACAGTATTACCCGACAGTCTACACAGTACATTTAGACCGTAGAAAAGTTCACAAAAACAACTTTTCTCTGTTTAGAATAACTAGAACGACTACTTTACGAATAAAATACAGTTTTTGTTTGTCAAAAATTACCCGAGAAACTGATTTGGAAATCAAAATTGCAAAAATACACAAACATGTTTGCATAAGGCGACGCGAGTGAAGACAGAAAATTTAAGTCTTGTTTTGTTTACATAAAATCGCTTTTCAATCTATGTAATGAATGAACAAACACATAAAAATGGACAACACAATCTTCTTTCGAAAAATTTTATTCAAATCTCCATAAGTTTATGTTTAAAAGCAAAACGCGAATCATTAAGAGCTCATGATTCGAGGCCGAGATGTCTCCGATGAAAGAAGTCAAAACAACTGAATTTAATTGAGCGCGTTATAAACAATTCTCCCGAAAACTAGCGAGAACACAAAAAAGTCAATCACAGATTGATATCAACATAAATTCCCATCGAAAAATGTATTTTGTTTTACCTTTAAGTCCCTCCACTGCTTGGAAATTGTTTAAATCTCCGCTTCTTCAGTTCCGAAACCCGAAGTGACAAACATCTTCCCGCATTGTTCCCATCCTCGAAACAAGATTTTATCTCTGAAAGCTCTTCTATTTCCACTATAGCGGCTTCTGAATATCCCTTAATTAGTATCCCTGTCTTGAGAAGCAAACCGCGAAAAAATTCAGGAGAATAACGACTTTAATTTAAACGGTTTTCTCCGCTAAACACATCAGTGTTTTTCCAGGTGACGTGATATTACAATGTTGTTGGGTGCCGTCATACGCGCATGTTTTGCGACGGTCTACGCGCCTGCGAGTTAGCCCTAAGCGACGGCGGCGGTCAACGACGGCGGCGGACACACAACGCGCCCGCGAAACATTCCGCTAGCCATGACCATGAAAAATGACGGCCATGGGTTCTATGGTTGTCTGGTTCTATGAGTATGGAGCTGCGCAGCCGGGCCTTCGGCCCGGCGAGAGCTCCGCTATCAACCGCATAAACAACGGGGGTGAAATAATAATCACAAATTTAGTTAAATACGACAAAATGATACCCCCACTGTGGTAAAAGGGAGGGGTAGTTGCACATTACCACCCCCCACCCCTTCCGTGGGATTTGCGGTATCAAAATGTTTCGAAAGTAGTAGACTACAGCGCTCATCGACCCATCACCTCCTAAGAATTCCATGTGCAAAATTATAGCGGTATGGTAAACGTGCTTTCCAGTATGCAGCACCAAAACTTTGGAATTCCTTGCCTGGTGTAATTCGTCACTGTTAGACTATAGTTAGTTTTAAAGCTAATAGCAAAACTTATCATTATTATTATATTATTATAATAGATAGCCTGTGATGTGCTCTATAAGACAAGGTAAATATTATGGGTTGTTCGTTGCCGGGAGGAGGTCCGTGACGTCATCAAAATGGCCACCAGAGTTGTAAAATATCATTCAATCAAAACATTTTGCTGCTTTTATGTTTTTTTTTACTGAAAAAGGTGAAAGCATGCATTTGTATTCAAAAATGGTTTGACATCATGCTACTTATGACGTCATATATCGTTACCATAACAACCGATTATAGCCAATCTTTATCTATATGTGTTTCAAGGAGAATATAATAAAAATAAGAAGAAGAAGAAAGTGCTTTATACAGGTGGCCTATGTCACTACAAGTGGTTTGCAATAGGATACTGTAAAATGCTAAAAATACAATAAACCTGAAAATGGTAAGATTCCTTTTCTAGACTGTCTGTTAAGCCGAAACAACAACAAACTACAGACCACTATCTTTAGGAAAACGACTACTAGACCAGTCATTGTACAACCGTACATCTCACAAAGCGACGACCATACTATTCTAACTACTGAACTTTTATTACTGGTTGAAGAAATTTTAAAAAAGGGATCCGCTGAGACGAGCTATTAACCCTCGTGTACGTCCGAGGGTGGGTTTCACGGTTAGGCGCATGTGTAAGCTATGACGACGTAACCCATTTAATATCATTGTTTAGCCAGAAGCGAGTAGATAACTCTGGCGGGAAATTTGTCCTTGAAAATGTCGCGGTCAGTCAGCTGATTAAATGGATAATTATGCATACCCAGGTTCGCCATGAAAGCCACCAGAGCGTATAATAAATCCTTCGGGTCAAAGGTTTTATTCAGTGTTGACTTTGCCGGTGTTATTCGTTGAAATTATCTGTAAATTTTGGTCATCCTTCGCTTTGTTTGGACTAATTATAGTGAGTGATTATTGAAGTAAAAGTGAGTGTTTTTTAACCGATAAAGTTGGTAAGAAAGCGAATAAAGCATTTTAATCTGTGCACATGCGCCGAACCGTGAAACCATCCCTTAAAGTGGTGTTTAATTTGAAGTAATCTTTGGTCGTGGATCATGACACGTGTAAGTGTTAGATAAAGCAAGTAAACAAATAATGCAATGGTTTCTACGCCGAAACGGCTCGTCAGTGATATTTTGGGATATCACTCGAGGTATGTATCCTAAAAAACACCAAATAACCATTGTATTACCAATAAAAATCACTAGAAAAGCTTAACTTAATTTAACTTAATTTAATTTCTGGAATTTAAACAAAACCTTCATGAAAATGACATTTTGTTTATCTTTTCAGACGTTCAAAACAAGCTCCGTTTCTTGGAAAGTGGTCACGACATTTTTGGAAATAATATATTGTTTTTTCCTCGCACACCGTGGGAAGATGTTATAGCTGGTGTTGAACAATACAAAGAGGAAGCAAAAAGTTATGAAGATGCCTTTAACGAGATAATTTCAACTGTAGAGGAATCCAGCAACACCCAACAGGTCAGTAATGCGTAAGTTTTACCGTTTTGCGTTCCTCTACATCAGACGTTTGTCACTTACCATGTGCAATGCACAAATAAATAAATATCGCACCGTCATCGACTTGTCCCCTTCTTGTAGGCACGATGTTGATGAAGTCCTTCTCCATTTTTAAATTTGTCCTTTCAGTTTTGGAAATCCCACCAATCCCCCTATGATATTCATAGTGAAATTGTTGTGTGCCCCCCCACCCCCACACCCCCCCCCCCCCCCCCGCTCCCCTTAATATGACATTCCGCAAACTAATATAAATTGTTACTTCCCCCTTCCACATATAACTACCTCTTCTAATATTACATCTCGGAAATATAATTGTTATGACATTTCCCTTGTTTATATTTATGATTATTTTATTTTAATAAATCTTAAAAGATTTTATTAAGCAATAAACTGTATTCCCACAAATCCTTAGTAACAAAAGAATAAATAGGATACCTTTGACAGATAATGCATCAATATTTGACCAATAAATACTTTTTTTATTATTATACACCTTAGAAAAACATGAGCAGTACTTTATTATTATTATTATTATTATTTCTTTTGGCTTGACTTGGTCTGCTAAGGAATAATTTCATTGTATTTAGTCTAAAAAAAGAACTATAAAATACAACGTATTCCCTTTTATCGTTTATTCAAAAATTTAGTTGAAGATTGTCAAAAGGTAAACATCATAACACGAAACGCATGGACGATCATGCTGGCTGTGCTCTAATACCTTGTCTCAGTTCAGAAGTGGTCATTGGGAGGCGACATTAAGTCGTTGTCTTCTACATGTACACCTTCTTAAAGAGCCCACATCAAAACCTCGTTCCCAGGGATTTTTCGGTTTTCAAAATGGAGGTTTGCGAGGGGAAACCCCTGGAACATAGCGATCTAAAACGACCGCTCATTGGTTCATTGATTTTGATTCTTACATCAATTCTAATTGGCTTAAGTTTTCTTAGCAAAGATGGCGGATCATGGAGGATTTATTGTGAAACCAAAACAATGCTATATCGAAAGTCTCCGAGACGTGAAAGTTGACCGGTTATCCTGATTAACTAAGCGTAAGATTTGGAGCTCAAATGGCCGAGACTGCGGAACCCGTGAAATTCGACTAAAATTTTGCGAGACCCATAAGCCTCATTTTAAAAGAAAACATTTGCACCTCTCGTTTCCACCGCCCCCCCCCCCCCCCCCCCCAACCCCTCTCCCCCCTATAGATGAATTAGGAATGCTCTTAGGATATAATTGAAGGCGAAGTACCTTGCGTTATCAACTGCAGTTTGCGTCCATCTCAAACTAATGCCCCAGAGATAATTCCATTGCTCGAACGTTCAGCCTAACACTAACCCTAACCCTACCCTGACCCCCCCCCCCCCCCCCTCCATAGATGAATTATGAATGCTCCTTAGCATCTAATTGAAGGCGAAGTACCTTGCGTTATCAACTGCAGTTTGCGTCCATCTCAAACTAATGCCCCAGAGATAATTCCATTGCTCGAACGTTCAGCCTAACACTAACCCTAACCCTACCCTGACCCCTCCCCCCCCCCCCCCCTCCATAGATGAATTATGAATGCTCCTTAGCATCTAATTGAAGGCGAAGTACCTTGCGTTATCAACTGCAGTTTGCGTCCATCTCAAACTAATGCCCCAGAGATAATTCCATTGCTCGAACGTTCAGTATGGAGCAGGCATTACTAAATGACATGTGTTGATTTATTTTGTGTACTTCGGTACAGTTGACAGTCAGACTTTCGGAGCTATCAAACACTAACTTGGATGCAGAAAAAAGGCGGCTCGAGGCTGCCAAACTTTCCGACATAGCTGAGAAGGGGGCGCGGTTACAGGTATGTATGAAGCAGGTTAAAATATGTTTTATCGCAGTCCATATAAGGCCTGGTCTTAGGTCTTAGTTTAATTCCATCTTGTTTTGTAAACTGCTGCAGTCATCATCTCCTCCCACGTTTTCAGCTTCCAAAAAACACAAATACTACTGCTTTGGATGGTTAAGCCCATTGATTTAATTTACTATCGTTACTCCTCGGTTCAAACCATTTACAGCGAGCAATTTAAGTTACTTACTATGACCATAACTACAACTTAATATGGGACCATACTCGATTTGGGGACCAAAATGTTAAGGATTTTTGTGTAACAGTGTTACGTGTTACACAAAATAAACATCTAAAACAATCTGCTGTCCGTAATAGAAAGTGGTTGAGTGTGTGAGGTCCGTGAATGCGCTTAATTTCCGTGGATGCAAATGAAACAGATACAAGCGCACATTATGCCATACGATTGACGATGCAATTTGCGCTAGAACATGTTACTGTGTGTTACAGGGTGTAACTGTAACACAGTGTTACAGGGTGTTATTTGGTGTTACAGGGTGTTGCACAGTAGTGTTACACAGTGTTTTGCGGTGTTACGCGGTGTTACGCGGTGTTACACGTTGTTACAAGGTGTTACACGGTGTTACACGGTGTTACAGGGTGTTACACGGTGTTACACGGTGTTACAAGGTGTTACACGGTGTTACACGGTGTTACAAGGTGTTACACGGTGTTACACGGTGTTACAAGGTGTTACATGATGTTACAGGGTGTTACACAGTGTCACCGTCGCGTGACACCGTCTAATACTGTGTAACACCCTGTATCACCCTGTTACACCGTGTAACACTGTGTAATACTGTGTAACACCGTTTAACACGGGTAATACCCTGTTACACCTTGTAACATTCTGTAACAAGTGTTACAACTGAAGGTGTTACACGGAGTTACAAGTTTCACACGGTGTTACAAGTGTTACACGATGTTACAGGGTGTTACAGCTCGCTTGTTGTCCATCTTGTCGCTACCGCACAACTTTGGTCCATTCGCCGTGTAACGCGTGTAACAATGTTACATGGAAAATGTCTGAATTTTCGTCCCTAAATCGGGCAGTATATGTAATATGAATGCTACTTCACATTCCGCCGTCATCGTAAAAAGGACATTGGTTTTCCCAGTAACTACCTTGGGCCGGTACATCTTTTGAAATCAAAATTTACATGGTTTATTTAAAAAGCGATTACCATAGCAACAAAAAGTTTTATCTTTTCTTCCAAAAGCTTGTGATGTGCCGTACAAGATAACGTAAACATTATGCCATCTTGGATTTTACCCAAAGTTAAAATTAATTGAAAAAATCAATTGAAATCAGTATTGAAGGGCACGATGTTCATTATAGACAAACATGTGCCTGATTCGAAATAAATAGGAAGAAAGATGATCATTTGGTGATCCAGGAAAATTTCAAATGTCTCCGCTTTCGTGTGGTTCTTGGACAGTCAGTGGTACTTCGTTAGGAAATACAAGGAAGCAGCAATATTACAACATCAAGCTACCGCGCGTCAAAATGAACGCAATCATACATGTTCGGGGTGGTAAAAGTTATGGATAATGTTATATCTTAAATTAAATTTCCTACAGCAAGAGTGGAGGGGAGGCTAGCTGCCGAATGATGCTAAACAAAATATGCAGTATCCGCTTTATAGTAATACCTTAGTTTGCTAAAAAAAAAATCACAACCCGGGTAGGTGAGTAATCCTCAAAATGGTGATTCCTCTTAAGCCAACAAACTTGTCTTATCTACTTAAATATAAAGGCAACCATGTTCGGTTTGGCCTTTAGTTATTTGTAATTCTTTTCGCAGGCCATTCGAGTGCTGGAAATCAAAATGAACACTATTACTGAGTACATTCAGCGACAGTTACCCGAAGTTTATGCGAATGCACAGTTCCATCCAGAAGATTTTATGGTGTTTCTTAAAGGTTTTGTTGGGTTTATAAGTGGCGCAACATCCAGAGACCCCTTGGCAGCCTTGAGTGCGGTTCTTGATATTGTAGAGGCACAGCTTGCTGAAGAGTGCCTCGGGACAATTCAAACGTATTTAGCAAGTATTGAAAACTGGATACATTTTGGACAACAGTACAAGCTTCTGATTGATTCCAGCAACCTGGACTTTAATACAATTGATATCAATGCATTGCCTGAGATCATGAAGGTATGAAGGTAGCTTTTGAACTACCGTAAACCCTCGAAAGAAGGCCCGGGGTGCTCATTTCAAACCTTAGTAACAGTCGAGGGGGGGGGGGGGGGGGGCTTTTTTTGTTTTTGTTTTTGTTAAGAGGGAGGAGTAAAGTCACTTATTCAAGAAGACTCTGAGTCGGTCGCTGTAGAACCTCATACTCATAGAACCTATGGCCGTCATTTTTCATGGTCATGGTTAGCGGAATGTTTCGCGGGCGCGTCTGTCCGGTGTGTCCGTCGCACAGGACCAGTTCGTGGGCGCGTATGACGTCGTAAAACATGCGCGTATGACGTCATGCAACATCCGTGATCTTAGCAATTTTGTTATCCGTGCGGCTAAACGGCCGATTTCACGTCAGCTGTGACTTTGGCTGCAGTAAACACTCTCTTGTTGTGTTGTGTTAAGTCGTTTTTCCCTGCATTTTTTTGCGGTTTGCTACTCAAGACAGGGATACTAATTGAGAGATACTCAGAATTAAACCGCTACAGTAGAAAAAGATGAGCTTTCAGGGATAAAATCTTGCTTCGAGGAACTTCATACGTTTTTATCGATGCAGGGCAATATTTCAGAACCGAAGAAGCGGAGTTTTAACGAATTTCCAAGCAGCCAAGTGGCTTAAAGGTAAAGGAAATCACACTTTTCGATGGGAATTTATGGTGATATAAATTTTTGATTGACTCTTTCTTTGTGTTTTCGTTAGTTTTAGATACATGATTATAAAACGTGCTCAAATTCAGTCGTGTTGCTATCTTGAATTTCATCGTGGACAGCTCGGCCTCGATGCGCTATAAATGGTACGCGTTTTGCTTTAAACATAAACTAATAGTTATTTGAATAAAAGTTTTCAAAAGAAGATTTTGTTGTCCATTTTTAAGTGTTTGTTCATCCATTACATAGGTTGAAAAGCGATTTTATGTAAACAAAACAAGACTTGGATTTTATAGTTCCAACTTCACTGCGTCGCCTTATGCAAATATGTTTGTGTATTTTTTGCAATTTTGATTTCCAAATCAGTTTCTCGGGCAATTGTATTTTATTCGTGTATTTTATTCGGAAATTAGTCATACTATTTATTCTAGACCTAGAAAAAGTTGTTTTTGTACGGTCTAAATGTACTATGCAGACGGTCGCGTAATATTGGTTTTGTTATTGCTGAAATTTAAAAACAGCCCGGTCGTCAATCTTAATTCTTGTGCCTCCGGCCGTTCACCTTACTTAAGCTTATCATCGGCTTTCTGTTCAGTAAAAGTATATATAAAAGTATACGAAGTAGTTAAGATTGTAAAAACATTATATATATATTAATACTGTATAGTACTGTATAAGTTGAATTTTGCGGATTGGCAATTTTTCACATTTTCCAGTTTAACCGTGACTCATACTGAAGAAAAAAAAACTGTAAAAGCTCTTATTTAGTCCAATCTCGTTTCAAAAAGGCAGCTTTGCATGTGAAAAAGCAGTCAGTTATTTGACTGAAGGGAGTAAATTTTGCGGAATATAGTGACAGTTTTCTTCCGTGGAATCTCATATCGTGGACCAAATACCCCCTTTTCGGAATGCCCAAAACAATGGGGGGAAAACAGCGGGAGAACGTCTATTACAGGAGGCGTTTAATTAATTTTTCTTTTTTGCTGAGAGGGGAATGGCTGCTTCGAGGATTAGGATATAGCACATTGTTCGCATGTGTACGTTTTAATAAATTCATCACATTTTGCATCAATATACTCAGAAACTTTTAGTAACTGTTCACGTCTATGAATTGTGAATTACTAGACTTTTCTGTCGATAGCATATACTTGAATTGATTTATTTTTTGCACGGTTCTTCCAGAGGCTTTAGGCAAAAAAATCACAATATACTGTAATGAGAAAGAGGCGATGTTTCACGTTTTGTGAAACCAAAATTAAGAACACTAGTCTAACATAAAAACCAAAAATAATATTCCTCCATATTCGAGGTATTCCAAATTATTATATAACTTCTGAGATTTTCGAGGAACAAAGCCGAGTAATAAGCATTGTAGGTCGCAGTAGGTCACAAACGAACACAAGGTAGTATCTGAAAAGACTTCAGTCTTCGCAAAGAAGGCTAACAGAACTGGACAAAGTGGCGGCGTTTAGTCTACAAAATTATCGACGAAATTCTCAAACTTTATAAAGGAAACAACAAATTCCTCCTCATTAAAAGCTGCAAGTTGTTTTTGGCTTTTTGCTGTGCTTCAGTGACCGCTTTATGCAGAACTTTGTGTGGATTTCAGTCGCTACTGACAAAGTTATTTTCAGGGCGAGCTACAACTAGAACATGCTTGTTAATAAATTTAAGCAAAAATAATTTTCGTGGAGCTCCGTTGAAAGGACAAAATGCTTCTCAGGGACCATGCATGTACACTTTTAGTTTACCACTGTTGCTTTAGTTTGTTCTTGCGGGAGCCACCCACTCATCATAAAGCAATTAGAAAAAAAAACATGATCAACTAATAGGCCATTTGCACGATGACGTCATTTGACTACTACTACCAGAATCCTTCAGTTTTTTGTTTTGTAGTGCAAATTAGGGCTATTGTTATTTAAACCGCACTGGGATTACAAAATTTAAATAAGAAAGGAAAAACGAAATAAATTCTGGTAGTAGTAGTCAAATGACGTCATCGTGCAAATGGCCTATTACGAAAACATAAGCAAAACATAAGCCGTTTTTAAGTTGTTCGGCAGCTTTCTGGCGAGAAATGTTACCTTACGAAAAACGGTGCTCTTCTTCAATGTTTGTTAATGCTGGATTCGAATTGTTAGAGTCTTTGTCGATGTATTCGACTTCATTCAGCTTTTAAACAGTGTAACAACAAACATGCCCTGATATAAGATCTTCAATTCTCTATGATTCGCTGGTTTCCTGAAGTTGTTGTTTTTGTTTAGTTATTGATGTGGTTGTAGTTTATGTGGTTTATGGACATAATTGTCGATATTTTCCTGCTGTAAATCTCCGCAGGAAAAAATGTTACGCATGTTTGATTATTATTCACTTGATCGTGTATTGTAAGACATCACAACTAACTTGCACGCAAGCCTGTTCGTTCGTACGCGCTCACCAACCATGAAGTAATCTAGATTTAGCTTAGTTTAAATATCGGGAAAAAGACTATCTTTCAAGGTTACCGATTAAGCTGACGTATATTTTTTTTTACATTTCTCTCTTCTGTATTAAGATGGACCTTGAGATGAACAAGGAAACGTTCGCCGCCGAATTAGTGTGTCTGCTTGAAGTAGCTTCCAGAGAACAAGACGTAGCAGATTTTAAAGCGTCAATTGAGTCGTTCTTCATCGTAGGAGCTGCTCGCATCGATCTGATAGCAAGACTTTTGGAGCTCGATAACGAGATAGGGGGATATACGTATGACATCAGAGTCATTGAAGACACTAAACAGGCAATATCGGATTTAGAGAGTTCGCCAGGTATAAACTGATACGTTTTTCATGGGCGTGAGAATACGACAAGCTCTATCCATAATCAAGTTCGATCGTCCTCAAGTTAATGTTTTCGTGTCCTTATGTCATTGTCTTTGTTCTCATAAATAGTCAGACACATGTTCTACATCTATATATTCAATCTATTGAGTCGGACCTTTCAGACATCACAGCAACTGTAAAAACCAATACTTATCTAAATTTAAAATATAAAACTAAATCTAAGGAGATTTTAAGCCTCGGACGTAAGCGCAAACTTATACCTCGACCGTGATGCAAGGAGGCGCTAGAGTTGTAAAGTATGACATTATTAAATATTTTGCTGTTTTTTTGTTTTTTTTTTGCCTCACTTAAAGGAGGATATAACCATCTTCCCAGTATGCATTTCGGTAATTTATGCAATAAAATGGCGCCAACTGGAAAGGTTAGCGGCTAAATATGTCATGATTCAATGTGATTTTTCTCGCAAACTTTGTCGAAAATGGTGAGTTGTTCAAGGAAATCGTGTTCAGTGAAGTTTTTTATGAATCGTTGAATATGGTTTTATTTTATGGCGACATTGCGTTACGGTTTTTCGTTCTTTTGTTTTTGACCTTTCTTACGTGAATTCGACATCCTGTATTGAACAGTCTGCTTTGTAATTGATTTACCATGCTGGATGGAACTTCTTATCCTATTAAATTCAAATCTCCTTTGATTACGACGGTGCTTGCCGTTCAATCAATAAAAAATTAAACACAGTGGAAAATCTAGAACATATTTTCCGATTTTTTCAAGAGCTTCTATCGTTAGCAAATGCCGTATTCAGTTGCTGTTCCAGTATATTTGAAATACATTTTGTTAAAGTTTAACGCCAATAGGTTGCTATGGTACCGAGGTATGACGTCATAGGTACAATGAACAAAATAAAATTAAATGCGTGTTTTTCACCATTTTCCAATGACAAAACGTATAAAACGCTATCAAAAGGAAAGAAATGTTTAACTGTATCATATTTTACTGCTCTAGCAAAAAAGTTGCAGTTTTGCATTTTTCCCATAAAGTTAATTTTTTTTTTGGCGGCATTCGTGGCGCTATTATGGATGATGTCATGAATCCCAAGCATCGACATAACCTACAATATAATATTTACCTATTCTTATAGAGCACATCACAGGCTATCTATTAGAGGTAAAATATTTCTGATATATTGTAGCACCGCAAAAACCAAATTGAGGGTGCAAGTAGGGCTTCGCTAATACCATAATTCTGGAGCTTACTTAGAAGGCGCTTGTCAAATAAAAAGAAACGATAGCCCTGCTAGAATGACCCGGGCAAGCGAATCTGTAATGTAATAAAAGCAAACTGATCACCCTCCCTCCATGTAAACATGCCCCTTAGATGGAATTTGAATTATTGGGGTGGATAAACTATTCGCTTTAGTTTGTTGAAATCTCGATTATGGTTCTTTCATTAAGAAAACCTAGACCTACAAGTTTTTAACATTTACCTACTTTTTTTTTCCACAAAGATACTACCATAACCACAAGTCTCCGAAAGACCTTCACAGACGAACTTCTCAGTGCATACTCAGAACTGGAAGAATTATTCATAAGGAAACTCGTGAAACTACTCAGAGCTTTCGAGTTCCTAACTCTGTGGGAAGCAAATAACCCGCTGGCGTCATTTCGACGACTGGCCACGGAAAGTGCGTACGGGACTGGGCGTCTAAATGGAGATGTTCAACTTACAACGGTCTTAAACGAAGCCAAAACGTATTTCTTAGAAGGGGGTGCGAACTGCTTCCTTAACGTCA
Source organism: Cladopsammia gracilis (assembly GCA_022457155.1). Taxonomy (NCBI): domain Eukaryota; kingdom Metazoa; phylum Cnidaria; class Anthozoa; order Scleractinia; family Dendrophylliidae; genus Cladopsammia; species Cladopsammia gracilis. The sequence continues at coordinate 422,853 of JAJGOT010000504.1, read as the reverse complement.
GACACACTCGTAGAGTCTGGAAATACAGTTTTGATAATTCTCAGCACCAAAGTGTGAGTTTTTCTTTAATTCTTAAACACAGCTATTTCAATTGACGTTGTGGATGAAATCTCAAAGCCTACAAGCCAAGACCGCAAGGTTGTATTGATAGTTGTAAATAGCCATTCTAGTTGTCAGTGCGGGCGCGACGGAAGAATTGGCGACAGTAGACGTTTCCCTCGATCCGTGTTCTAAAGGAGGGAAACAAAATCAGACACGTGCACGAATTTTATTGCCTTCATATCGAATACTTCCTTTATTTGACAGTGTGGAAAGATTAAAGCATTAGAAAGCGTAAGCAGCCACGACGGCGACGGCAGCGAGAAGGGCACAAAACAATAGGTTTAATGAGCGAAAACATGCCTGCACGCGCGTTCCCTGCAAAACAAAAACTTCAAGTGATCAAATTATAAGGTTTGTTGGGAACATGTACATACGACGATGTCGTCCACAAATTAAGACAATTCAGTCACGTTAGACAAACTGAACAAATTGGAGCAACTGTCGTTGCGCAAGTTCCTTATTGTTGATTTTGGTAAATTTGTTCATAAATTCCATACTACCTCGTGGTCTTGGCTTTAAACTTTTAAGTAATGCTCCACATAAGAACTATAGTAAACTTCATTGTTCTGCGGCATTGGCTCTCTCCCCACATAGAATACCTTTGGTTTCAAGAATAGAGGAGGAGTTGATGGTTTCAATTATACTTCATTATAAAAATAAAGAAAATCCATTTGCATCAAATAAATTTTAGGAAATATTTCTGCTTAACCAATCAGAATAGCAGAAGACAATAGCAACTAATTTTGCATATTTGATGAAGTTCCCCAAATACAATACCTTTTAAAATTTGCATGTTGTGCGATTGGGTCTCTCAAATTACTTGAAACTTTAAAAAAGTAGACAAAATGCACCTTGAACCTTAACTTTTTAGCACTTTTTGAGTCCAGGCCAATGAGATCACTAGTTGTAACAATGAAAAATGTTGAAATTCCATCGTGCATTGCCGTTCAGCACTATCCTTCGTATGCGGACCATTACTTAAACTTTTTTTTTTTTCCGATAACGTTAATTGAAATAGCTATATATGATAATATATGGGTAAGTGGAAGAGTTATGAAATTTCATATCCCCAAGCCTCCATTTGTTATTTGTATAGATAATCACATGATTTTGGGAACAATTTGGATTAATGGCTATGAAGTGCACTCACCCTGTGGGCTCGTGCAATTTTGTTAACATTGACAAATTTACTTGTTCTCGTTTCAGTCACTTCGTCGAAATTTTGACAAGTGATTTCATGTATGAATATTTATGTAACTCCATAAGTGCTGCATCAATAATTTGAAGTATTTCAGCTAACCCCTTGTCTTGCTACTGTAAGAAGCTCTATAAAACAACGGAGTAAAACATACACATTGCCATTCTCCTCTCCCGGTTTCGCCGTCGCCGTTTTGATTATTTTTGCCTGGCGGGAAGGTATTCCAGCTATCTTAAAAATTCCTTTTGACGACTTTGAAAGTTAAATCAACGGGACAAAAGCTACCAAACAGCTTTAATCTGCACATGTGAAAGTTTAATCACAGCTCTGAGTTCATATCTCTTCAAATTACCAAGGACAGATTAAACCTTTTTTGCTTGGGGGGAAGGGGTCACAACGTGCCCGTGCTATCTTTCAACATTAATAACTTCCTAAATGTGTATTCAAACGCCATCAAACTTTGAAACTCTTCCGAAAATTTATCTGGCAACAATAGGCCATTTGCACGATGACGTCATTTGACTACTATTACCAGAATCCTTCAGTTTTTTGTTTTGTAGTGCAAATTAGGGCTATTGTTATTTAAACCGCACTGGGATTACAAAATTTAAATGAGAAAGGAAAAACGAAATGAATTTTGGTAGTAGTAGTCAAATGACGTCATCGTTAAAATAGCCATTTAACAACTTCGGCAGCTTCCAGCTTTTTGGCGCGATATTTGTACAGCTGACCCTTTCTACTTCTTAATCTCGTTTATAATTGATACGCACAAGCGTCTATCAGAGACGCCAAATTGATCACGTGCACAGACCTTGATACCTGGTTATCTATAGTCATTCTGAAAAGCCCGGATAGGGATTTGATTTCAGTCTCGGGGAAGAGTGGGGTTGAATGTGCAAACAATGCATTTATCACTAAATTTTTAAGGATAATAAGTGCACGGTCAAGGCCAAAAACGATAACAAAACTTCAACCAAAAACATTTGTTAGGTTTCATAACCATCTCGCCTTATTATAGAGTTTACGCAACCACGACGGTCACGGCAGAGAAAACGGCACAAAAAAAAAATAGGTTTAATGAGCGAAAACAATGCTTATGCAAGTGCCTTTTACATTTTAGTACATTTCTTTGCCTTTCCTGCAAAACAATAACGTCAAATGATCAAATTATGGGTTTCGTGGAGAACGTGAAAGCACGACGGTTAATTTTCTTTTGTCTATTTGAACTTAAAGGCCGACCCTACAAATTTAGCTCCTGGACAATCCAATAACATTAGACAAATTAAACTTTCAGTCAATCAAAATGCAGAAATTATTGCATGTAAATTGTGCTGAGGATCAACGGAGACACAAATTTACTGTGGTCGATTACAATTAAAATGCCCTCTAGAATGTGAAAGACTATCTTCAATAACTTGGGATAATTCAATACCCCTCGTTGCCATGGAAACGTCGCATGGCGTTAATGGACATCTGTTACACCAAAATGTCACCAAATAAACTTTATAATAACACCCAACGTTTGATGCATCCTGGCTAAATGTTTTTTAGAAGTAACTAACGTTGACTCCTTTTTTTCAGATATTTGACGAGCTTGCTTTATATGGCAATACGACATTTACCATCAATATTGATCAAAGTTGCAGGACATGTTTTAACGTCCGACTTTTAAAGGTAAAAATGAGAAACATTTAATTTGTAATTGCATATACAATGTATAGAATAATATATAATCTGTAATTGTAGACACATTGAGCTTTTTGGTTCTGAGGACTAATAAAGCGTATTATCATTTGTCTTAGGATGTAGTCACATTAATGGATGTAAATCGCGATGTGAAACCGTACCCGTCATCGTCATATGATTAATAAGTGGCAAAGATTCGACCTCAAATGTGTTGTATCATTTATCTCTCAGATTCATATTGAGCTTTTCGGCTCAGAGGACCAACCAGAAACTGTACCCCGAAACATTTACATTAAATTTCGCCATCACAGCTCCTCTTATTTTCGCGCGCATGACAGCACCTTCAAGCAATACCGTCAAGTTGAAAACGTCTACAGGAATGGTGGCTTCGTAGATGTTTACGAAAATGCTCTTTTCAACCGGTTCACCACGAGTAATGCAGCAAGGTGCAGAGAAAACGGAGAAGGCAGCGGTAAGAAATTAGAGTTCCAGTTGCAGCCATTGCATAATATATAACAAGGGTCAGAAAAGCCTGTATCATCGGATATAATGGTGGGCTATTGAAGCATGAACGATCAATGACAGTGCCACTTGAGAATAACGAACATAACGAAGAAAAATAGCAAAATTGAAAAGAACTCACTATTGAAACATGCATGGGGAAAGGACAGGGCATGTTTCATACATGTGCATATGTTGAGAGAACGATAAAAACCCTTATCTTAACTGTGTCACCTTGATTTGCAGATTTGGCATTTTCAATTAAAAAGGTAACTCTGCCTACCCTTATCATGCCCAAAATTATATTTAACGAAAACGGGGCGAAGTTATAAAGGGACGGTTATAAAGACAGGAGAAACTACATCCACTTTTTTCGAACTCGTTAAGAAAATTGGGGTAAGCATATAATATATCGATATATAAACTCGAGTAACTGACTCATGAAATTTTGTCTAAAATTGTATTTCGCTCTGCATGTATTTTCATCGAGCACTCCTACAACTGCGTGAAACACTATTTATACTGTTTCTCTGTTTATATATATATATATATATATATATATATATATATATATATATATATAGAGAGAGAGAGAGAGAGAGAGAGAGAGAGAGAGAGAGAGAGAGAGAGAGAGAGAGAGAGAGAGAGAGAGAGAGAGAGAGAGAGAGAGACTAATGACCATCTACATCATACAACAGAACATTTCACGCAACATTCTACAACTAAAGCTAAAACAACAAGTATAATCTTGTCAAAAAATTAATCTAAGCAACGACTATAAATTAACTAATGCTCCACATAAGAACTATAGTAAACTCCATTGCTCTGAATATCTTTGGTTTCAAGAATAGAGGAGGATCTGATGGTTTATATTTATATTTCGTTATAAAAATAAAGAAAATCCATTTGCGACAAATAAATGTTAGGAAATGTTCGTGCTTAACCAATCAGAATAGCAGAAGACAATAGCTGATAATCTTGCTTCTTTGATGAAGTTCCACAAATACGATATATTTTATAGCTAAACTGTAAAAGCTAGCTAAACTATGGAATGCGCTGCCTGATTTTATCCGCACTAGTGTGTTTGAAGACTTTAGAAGAAAAATTCAGTGTTGTAACTTTGTGTTGTCCCTGTCTCGCTTAGCTATATGATTTTTTTCTTAATGATATAAATTTATTTGTAAAGACCATACAGTTTTAACTTTTATAGTCTCGAAAATATTAGCTTCTGTGAGCTACTCTAAAATTCGAGAGAAAATAAAGTTTATGTATGTGTTGTAGTTATTTTTTTTTATTTCAGGTAATTTTTGTTTTTCCTTTGTTTTTGGGTATGGTAATATATGTTAATGAATTTGAAACAAAGCAAAAACAAAAATTACCTGAAATAAAAAATTAACGACAACATATGTCCGTATATATGTATGTTTGTAAAACTTGCATGTTGTGCGATTGGGTCTCAAATTACTTGAAACCTTAAAAAAATTAGACAAAATGCACCTTGAACCCTAACTTTTTAGCAGTTTTTGAGTCTAGGCCAATGAGATCACTAGTTGTAACAATGAAAAAAGTTGACATTCCATCATGCATGGCCGTTGGCGCTATCCTTCTTATGCGGATCATTACTTAAACTGAACTGAAATTTTTATCCTGATAGTCCTTCTTTGTTTACATTGAAGAAGAGGCTGGTCTCTTAGTGCATCAAAATTGTTTGGCTTGAAGTAGACTGACAACTTAATTTATTGTCCTTCTAGTATCTCTTCTACGTTTGCCCTCTTAGTGTTGTCCGCGCATATGTATTTTAGTACAAAGTTTACATTTAACGGTTCATCCAAGCCAGAATGACAGGCAGTTACTGTACTACCTTCTCATCGGCGGTTGTGAACATGATACAAGCGGGTCCAAGTATCAAACACCAATCTCAACCAGTCACAGCCAATGCGGCAGCTCTTTCCATATCCCAGCTCTTGAATTTATTTTCAACAGTGCGAAACAACAAAGTATCTAATTACTCTGACTTTGTCCGTCTCAGCCTTGATCGCGAAACACCACTCCCACTTTATTTTGCAAGAAAGATTCATGACGTAAAACGAACCAGAAACCTTTATACGCAATGTTCAGTCTAGGATTGTGCGAGCCATATGACCGCCTCTTACATGTGAAATCTGACATATCCAATGGGGTTTGACAGCAATTTACAGTTGATGACATTGTTTGTCCACCCAAGATGCGTAGAGGACTGTTTAAGTAGCAGCCTAAGACAATATTGACTATAACCTTAGCTCTACAACAGCAAAAGGATTCATTTCACGGAATTTGTATTTCTCTGATGCAGCCTCCAACTCATCAGTCATCAGGGCATGGCCGTTCCATACTGATAATAAATCACTCTGTGTCCTCAAGAAAGTTAGTTTCTCCCTTGCCGACAAAGTATACAAGTGTACCACCGCCAGCCCTGAAAACTAAATAATTTTCACTGTGCTTGCCACTGGTAGCCTCACAACAAGAAGCTGAACAAGCTTCAAACGGAGAGTATGAATGGGTTAATACAGTGACAGCGGCCCACAACAAATTGGACAAGACGGATTAGTTAACTTCAGCAACTTACCATGCTTATCTCTTGAGCTATTTGAAATTAGAAAAGATGCAAACAGCGAGCGCTCCTTCTGTCGATGGTGCTGCTGTTTTTTCAGATGCTCAATGCTGACATGGGAAAGGCATTTCAAGACTATGCTGATCTGGTATTTATACCGTATGTGACATCTCAATCAGAATCAGCTGACAGAGTGGACAGGCGCGCGAGTACTTCCAACATCAGTGACTTCTATTAACTAGAAGTTTTTTTCTTCGTGTTGACGACGAAACAAATGGGAAGAAAGTTTCAAGTTAAACAACTACAGATAAAGTCATCATGCCATCACTGGCAGAGGCGGATTTGGCAAAAACGATGCCGTACTCCCATTAAGAAGTAGGCACCCGTCTCCTGCTGCACGTTGCAGATTCTGCAAACAGATGTAGCAAAGTATGTGTGCGCACGGTTGGTACAGATCTCATAGTGTTGGCCATTGGTACTTTTGAGAAGCTAAATCCTGAGCAGTTGTGGGTGGCTTTTGGTAGTGGCGCAAAATTTCAAGTAAATTTCTGTCCATCAGCTTGTTGACTCAAGCTTAAGCGCCAGATATGTAGAACTCTGTATGTCTTTCACACCATGACAGGGTTCGACACGGTCTAGTAATTCAGTGGTCGGGGTATGAAAACTACCTGGGACACATGACTGAGTTACCAAGAAGTGACCGACTCATTTGGAGCCTTCCAACTGGGGCTGAAAAAAAAAGTTGTGAAGAATGAGATAGACTGCGTATGCAAGAACGGTTGCAATGGACGATGCATGTGTATTAAGGCAGCATTGAAGTGCACTTTTCTCTGCTCGTGTTCTGGAGAATATTAACACGTAGACTAATTGGAATAGGTAATAATATAGTTCAAACTAAACAACTAAAAATAGTTATACGATATGCATTTGTTACACTAGACGAACGTTTAACCAGGCTTATTATGATACTATTTTAATGTTTAAAGGCCAACCAAGGTCAAACGGAAAAGTTCAAAGACCATTAAGGTTACAGTGTACCTTCGGGGGTGTCTCCAGTATAACAGCTCTAGCGACTTAAGATTACACTTAATATACCTAAACCCAGATATCAAATTAAAGCTTATAGAGCTTGCTATCTAAATATGGAAACCATTTGGTAATAAAGTGAATTGTCGAATTTTTTACGACGTCTTAATTCGAAAGTCCGAATCAGCTTTAAAACGCTATAACTCAAAGCGATTATTGTATTTTGCTAATTTGATTTGTTCTCGGGTTTTCGGACATGAAGCGCTAAAAAAACGTGTCGGCGATTTCCCATATTCAATTGCAGTGAAAAGTTACAGAATATTTTCGAAACAGGGAGAAAAAAAATTGGAATGATCGCACGGAAATGGCTCTTGACGAAAAAGTTTTCGGAAATAAGAAATTCGCCGACACGTTTTTGTTGATTATATGTTAGCCTAGCTTCTGTCCAAATTTGAGGAAAATCGAAGAAATTTCCTTTGAGTTGTAGCTTTTTAAAGTGTCCCCAACAAGCGGAAAATGAACTTTGAGAAAACAGCGCTTAAAAAAACATATCGCTTCATAAACAAACTCCGCCCACAAAAGTTATACCGTCATTTCTCCGTCAATTTTCACTATTTGTCGATACTTTTTTTTTGGATGAAAGTTCATTCTGTAAACTTTATTTTGACGCCAAAAAAAAATTTTCGATAAATTTTCGATCTGAAGGTACACTGTAACCTTAAATAACTCAAAACATGCAGTTACGTTGTTTTGTAGTTTATTAAGTTGATTGCAAGCTTTTACAACCATATAAATGTTCCTCTCAACCTTCTAGTGACGTCATTGTTCAAATATGAGATAGTTCCACATCTGAAAATAAACCTTATGGTATGTTTGTTAACTGTGGAAAGTTTCATGCTCTTAGGTTAAAATACTGGATCAGTAGCATTCTTACCCTCCAAGATATCTTACATGTCACGGTTATTTAGATATCTGCTTATGTCTAACAACTTCTATCCCAGAGCCAAATGTTGAGCTCGTCATGAAACGTAGTACTAACCACATTATGTATGTGGATGGAATTATAAACTGTGACTATTCGTATGAAAGCATCTTTCTTAAAGTGTTGTTAGCTTTTAAGTATTTTACTGAATAAAATTCGGTATATCTTTTAATTTGTATTTTACGTCTCTTTGGAGGTAACATGTTAAACTAGCCTATATTAAAAAAATGTGCCCACTTTGCATCACAATCCACCTTAAAGAACAAGCGAATAACTTTTGTCTCTTCAGTATACTGCGGAATCACACAAGGAGACGACTCTCGTTTGAAGACACTGTGCCAAGATCCAGTGGAGCGATCTAGAACAGAAGGTAGAAGATTGTTTATAAGCGCAGAGTGCAAAAGTCCTTATGGCGTTTATGATCTGAAGATACCTGTGGATAGGAACCTGGAATGTAGCGATACTACAAACGAAGACATCAACTGCAGAGAACTTGACGTAAGTTGAAACACTTTGTGATCAAACTTCTAACAAAGTCTTGAACTTTTTCCTACCCATGGGCGAAGATTCCATGCAAGCCCTCTACATTTCCCAACATATCACTGTGGTCGGCTCAGGGATTAATCCCAGGGGGAAGCCAGTGATACATGCATACGTGAACAATGAATTGTTCTATCTATCCAAGCGAAAGAAATATTGTAGAAATCAGTAAAGGATACGAAGAGCTTTAATATATATATCTGTATAGCTTTCAGTTTTATCTCGCGCCCAGAACCGCTCAAAGTTGCCCAAACTTGCCGTAAATAGTCTTAACCCTCGGGCTTACACGAAACTTATACCCCCACCGTGGTAGATAGCCTCTGATGCACTCTACAAGATAAGGTAAATATTATGGTTGTAGCGCTGCCGGGAGTCCGTGCCGTCATCCAAAATGGCCGACAATATGGCCGCCATTTTGGATTTCACAAAAAAAAAAAACGCTTGACTTCATGCTACTTATGACGTCATATTTTGTTACCATAGCAACCGGTTGTCGCCAAACTTTACCAAAATATGTCAAAAGGGTAAACGAACAGCTACTGAAGACGGCATGTACCAACAATATATGCTCTTGGAAAAAAAAAATCCAAGAAAAACCTTAGGGGCGGGGAGGGTGGATGCGACCCCTTTCCCCTTGTAAGTCCAAGGGTTAAATTCTTACTTATAATTTATTTTTATTTTCATATTTTAAATGATTCTTATCTTACAGCTGACAAAATTCACTAAAATGAATGTCTGGGCGTATGTCTTGTACTGGAACGACCGTTACCCTTCAGGGCCAAGTGACCCTATGTGCAGGACCCGAACAAACAAGAAGGATCAAGCAGCTGTCGACCCAAAATAATACTTTACCCGCCCGGATAACGATCAATGAGGAATGTTAATCGTTAACAATTAACTGGTGAAAACAGAATAAAATATTACTGTTTAAAAATAAATTCAAGGCATACTCGAGTTTAACACATACTACAGGGTTAAAATGTGCATGCTACCGAAAGAAATGCATGCTATACGATTGTAAAATTATTGAGAATGCGATAAAAATAAAATATGAAGTGAGCGTTATGGTTTCTACTTGTCCATTATCTAAACATTTATTTGTAGTCCGTAGTTACGACATAATATCGTCTTCTCTTCAAACCTCTTTATTGTGGTACAAATTTATTTTGGCTATCTTGAGATTTTACTAAGTTATTCTTGTTGATCAGCTTTCAGCTGACGAATTGTCTCAGGTCGGGGGTATCTGTTGAACAATAGGGTGCTGCGTGATAACCTCCGCTATCCAGTGAAAGAATTCAAACGCCATCAAACTTTGTAACTTTTCCTAAAATTTATCTGGCAACAATTTCGTATGACAATTTTTTGATCACGTAACTTGATGTTTCCATGGCAACGAGATTTTGACAGCCATGTTTTTTGAAATGTGCATATTTGCACCTTTGAATGAATAAAAACGATGTTTATTGGTATAACTTTTATATTTTTACCTAATTTAGCGTTTATTTATTGGTTTTGATTAATTTTGAGTCAATTTGGACGGTTGTTAAGAGGTTTTAAAAAATTTCAGAAATCCAAGGTGGCGGATCCAAGATGACGGCCGTATAACTAATTACCTAATAACTACGTCATATGACGTCATCGTTCCATTGTGCGGACCGTAAAGGAGACAGTTTCGGACGTACTATGTACCCTCTAGGTTTCATTGTCGTAGCATTAATGTTCTTCAAGTTACGAAGGGAGGGGGGCACAATGTGCCCCCCCCCCCCCCCCCCACAGGCTCAGGAACAGGGTTAACGCAATCATAGGGTATTTTACCAGAGAGAGTGGGGCAGATAAAGAAATAGGGATTACTCTAATTTGGCACACAACCAAAATGGCTAAAACCACTTCAAGGCCGAGCTCTAGACATCAGCCTGTAATGGTCCACCGATCAGAGGGTGATTTTTGTTTTAAGAGAATCTCTACACTTGAAAGAAACTGACATTAAATGTTGGGAGTATCGTAATATTTTAAATTTCTCCTAAAAACTTGCAACAAATTTGCAGGATCAGATAAGACATGATACGGTTATCGTCTAAAATAGGCGATGTTCATATCCAGTTATTAGTTGGTCTGCTTGGCTCAAAGCCAAGCCGGACTTATAAATTCGGTCGTGTGCTTCTCCGTAACAAAAGTGTGCTTTTCAAGTGGTTTGTAGCCTGCGGCTAAGTGTTAGTGACGTCATATCAGTTGGCACAGCAACTGCAAGCTTATGGATGGATTGGATTTATTTACAGGGTAAGAAAAAGGAAAATGACGAAACGAAACATATCAAGTAAAAGGAACTTACATTATTGCCGGGTTTGGCGAGAGTTCCATTCGATAACGATTTCCTTGTCTTTCTTTGCGAGCAACAGATAAATGGAAGTAATAAAGTTGAAGTTAAAGTTGACATTGCATGCGCGAGTGATTGCGAAAGACTGATTAAAGGTTTCAAATGACGGAGTAACTTGCGTTACGGATCTCCATGTGTGACCGGAAAAGCCACTGTAAATAAATCAATTGAATTAATAGACCAATTCCGATATATTAAAATTCATACTTGGCTCCGAGGCTTAGGGGAATAAAACAAAACAAATTAATTATTCATCCCTGAACCTCGATGTGATTTATTTTGTTTTATTCTCCTAAGCCTCGGAGCCAAGTATGAATTTTAATATATCGGAATTGGTCTATTCTCATACCTTAGGCCTGGTTCAAACGTCGAACTTCACATGTGCCGAACCTAATGCAAATGAGCAAAATCTATTGTTCTTGCTCATTTGCATTAGGTTCGGCACATGTGAAGTTCGACGTTTGAACACTGGAAAATTTGGACCATTTACAGACTTCATAAAATGTCTATAAATCTTGAATTTACAGACTTGGTACTTTCACCTGTTAAAAACAAAATCTCTGTAAATTCTTTTGACAGACATTTTGTATAGTTTTATTGTCTTGTTCTTTATAAAATGTTTGTGAAAAGTTTATAAATCCTAGGAGCTGTAATGAGAGGAAAGACTTACAATTTACAGACTTTACAAAATCTGCCAACAATGTTTGTAAATCTGCTGTTTACAAAGATTTCATAATGCCTAGACTTCTAATATAAAATGTCTGTAAATGGCACTGCGTAATTTTACTGTTAATTCAGTTACCAAATCTCTGTAAATTAATGTGGTCCCCAAGCGGAACATCTAATGACAAACGGGGAATTATAAAATCTCTGTAAATTGACACAAACAAACATAATCTTTCTCCGAATCGTCTAAATAGAATTTTTAAAGCTACATCCAGTGTTCATTCACATAATCTAAGAAATTCAAAATACAACCTTTTCGTTCCTAGACCGAGTATTGAAGCAGGCAAACGAAGTTTTCAATATCACGGTTCCGTTCTCTGGAACAGCTTGCCTTTAAGCGCTAAGATGTAGCCCACTCTTAGCTCTTTTAAATCATGCATTAAAGCGCCATGAAACATGTGTGATATGTGCGCTATATAAGTCTAATAATTATTATTATTATTCATAATGGATACTTGTTATAGTTTTTAGTATAATCCCGTATAGATAATGAATTTAGTTAGATAACTTGATTTTGTTAAGTAATTAGTCTATTGTCGTTTAAGGCTCGACGGAAGAGCATGTATTATGAATTAACAACGCGTAATATAAATAAAGTTTACCTACCTAACGGGGCATTATAAAATCTCTGTTAATTGACACAAACGGGTCATTATGAAATCTCTGTAAATTGACGCAAACGGGGCATAATAAAATCTCTGTAAATTGACGCAAATGGGGCATTATAAAATCTCTGTAAATTGACGCAAATGGGGCATCATAAAATCTCTGTAAATTGACGCAAACGGGGCATTATAAAATCTCTGTAAATTGACGCAAACGGGGCATTATAAAATCTCTGTAAATTGACGCAAATGGGGCATTATAAAATCTCTGTAAATTGACGCAAACGGGGCATCATAAAATCTCTGTAAATTGACGCAAAGAATAAAACTGACTAATTTTGTTTAGCAGAGTAGGCATTTTACTCGATATTTTGAATTAGTTTACTTCAAATTTAACTTAAATATTGAATTCAACATAGTGAGTTGAAACAACTCCTTAGTTTGAGAAAATCAAGTGAAAGTCACTTTTACTCAAACATACGATTAAAAACTTACTCACTTACTCACTTTCTCACCCAATAAAGTGAGTTAATACAACTCTTTATTTTGAGTGAACAGGGGGTGCAACAGTCCGACATCTACTCAAACGTGAAAGCACACACATAAGAGATTGCGAGGGTCCTAAAGAGGTAAAATGGGAACTGGAATTGGCCTGTTTTTTCCCTGGGAAATGAGATTTGAGTCGCTGGGACTGGGATTTGCTCATTGGGAATGGAAAAAAAAACGTCGTAATTGGAATGGGACAGTTGTCATTAAGTATGTCCAGTCAATGCTTAACTGGTCTTAACTAGTCTAACTAATTCCCTTAACTTTCTCATCAGTAGTCAGTTTAGTTTATCATCCGTCAAACCCTTCACCAATCATATTCATTGTTTTTGTTATTCTTTAGTTTTTTCAAAACCACTTCTACAACGGTTTTACAGTTGTAATCATTTATAGTGCTAGCCCCTGAAGAAGCTTTGTTTTGCAAAGCGAAATATTGGGCACTATTATATTCCACTTTTATTTTATTTGCTTCAGTGAGTGTTCTGTTTTTCTACCGTAAGGATCAGTTTGCCGTTTCTTTTGTTTCACTTCAAGTATTAATACTGATCTAGGTCTGGAAACCCAAATCCGGCCATTCTCAACGGTTTGTTGCAGTGATCGTGCATTCTGTTTCTTTTTAATTCCCTTAGTTTGGCAAACATCAGAAAACTGTTACAAATGCCTATTTTGCGGCCAATTCTACGATAGGAATACGAGAATATTTTATTTTTTCACTTGTCTTGCGGTCAAAGATATTTGTGTACAGCGGTGCAATCAAGCCGAAAACGTTGAGCATGCATATTTTCATGTTAAAAACAACATGGCGGAATGTCTGCAGGCGACAGGAATGTGTAGTGGCAGGAGCATATCACCTGATATGCGGATGTGAATAGAAAAGAGTTGGTATGAAAAACACTGGTATTTTTCCAGAATTCTGCGAGTGGAAATTTGGACGCTGGGAAATGGGATTGGTATCCCCCCCCCCCCCCCCCCCCCACACACACCTTTCAGGACCCTCGATTGCCGCTTCGCGAGCGAGAGCGGGAGAAAAAAACGTATCTTTCAAAGAAAAGATAATATTTCAAAATACAAGACACAGATCAGAGTTCAACGGCGGTATTACTGTTGTATGAGATATGTGTCTTATATACCATCTTTACTTCACATGTCAATAGCTGACGCAGCATTTTAATATTTTAGCCTTGCGTAAACAGCTCTTGAAAGAGGTGTTTTTAAAGCCTGGATTTACCTGGAACGGAAATAGGAATGATTTCCGAAGAAGGAGAGATTAAAAAATTGCATTGAAAAAGCCGTATGTTAGCTCAAAAAATAATAATGGTGAATACAATGTAAAATACAATACAGTAAATCAAAGGCAATCGAAGGCAATCTTCCGCTTGGTCGCTCGGCCGAGAGGTCTTGGGTGCGAATTGATCATGCGCAAGCGAGTCATTCCCGGCGGGCAGTTCGTGTTGGCGCTTTTTTTAACGAACTCCCATGTTAATATTACTCGGTTATTACTGTCTTGCTGCTCGCTTTCAGCGCTCAAAACTTCACTTGCTTTGAAAAGACAACTTGTGATTTGAGCCTTTTTCTCGTTTCACGTTTTCTGAATAAGCTGCATGCAATGTTTTTACAAAATATCAACGATCGCTATGCATTCGTTTGCTTCCAACCTACATCCATCGTCAAGTCAAGTTGGCTAGTTCTCAATAAATGCTACACCAATTCAAGCGCTTCATTCTTGCTGCCCTTGTGATCCCAAAGGTAAGTAAGCTTACGTTAAAAATGTAAACCAGTTTAAATATTATTTTTGGCTATCTGTACTGAAGATTTTCTACGAATTTCAGGGTTCTGTCTTGGTGACTGTACGGGCTCACTTCGTAAGGGATTTCACGTTGTAATTTGTTTAGTCTTTTGTTTTAGTCCGTGTGTATTAGTACACCAGAACAGAACCAATTTCAGCCTGCTCATTTGAATAAATAAGCTTATAAGAAACTTAAACTTGAATTTTAATATTTCTTTCAATCTTGCAATTCTGTTCAAGTGATGTTGATTTTTAACATGAAGTACCTGTACAGCATTATTTTCTTCTTATTTGCTGGGGCCTTTGGTCGTCCATGCTTAGGAAACCATACTTAACTGTAGGCCATAAGACCACTGACTTGTTATGTACACATGCTAAATTGTTGGAGGTAAAACCTTTGGAAAAGGCAAACATTGCTCAGTTAATTAGTACCAAAAATGACAATAGTCAGTTCAAGGACGTACAGTATACAAAACATGGACCCAGGTACATGGACCACCTTTAATTTTTGTCAGTTTTAATATAGTATATTTTTTTCTGAATTTTTCTGTCATTATTATAAAGGATGGACTGGGGACAGGGTATAAAACACAGTCTTCAGTGTCATTATTATAAAGGATGGACTGGGGACAGGGTATAAAACACAGTCTTCAGTTTAAATAAATATGACATTCAACTTCAAGCAGCCACGTCAAGACACAAGTACTGTAGAACAAGAAGAACTGGACCCAAGATACTATAATTATGGGATGCAGACAATCCCATGTGCTTTTCTTTTGGATTTGTTATGCATGTGCTGTCAAGAAAATGCTGATAGGCCTGGTGGAGTATAAACAAACACATGTGCAAGCAACCATACTGATGAAAAGACAGTGTCAGATCAAGATAAAGATTGGTTTGTTTGTTATTATTTCAACAATGTAGATGCTTTGTGGATACTTGTGAAGAGCAGTGTTTAAGGTTCGAACATAGCCTCACCTTCCCCTTCCCTCACCGAGAACTCAAACTGAAAACACTGCTCTTCGAGTATTCACGAAGCACCTACATGTAGAAACAATGAAAACAATTACATGTAGTATGGTGGCTTTGGCATGTGTTTGTTTATACTCCACTAGACTTTCGTTTTAACCAAATCCAGAAGAAAAGCACATGGGATTGTCTGCATGTCATAATACATGTAATAACACACTGTGCAGTGTAGCTTGGGACTTGGCCCAGTTCTTCTTGTTCTACATGCATCAAAGGAAATCTGTGGGGAGAGCACTAAAACTTCACATCATTGCTCGCCTCCTGCCCCAACAGTACCGGCCAAGAATCGGACTACATACATTGTATAAAATGCAATGTTGGCAAAAGGGTAAAATAGTAGGGAGTTAAATACCAATTGATGTTGAATGTCATATTTATTAAAACTTAAGACTGTGTTTTATACCCTGTCCCCAGTCCACAGTCCATCCTTAAATTGACAAAAATTAGGGGTGGTCTATCAGAATGTCCATGGACCCGGGTCCATGTTTTGTAAACGTCCTCAGTTCAGTGTATTTTTTAGTATGATTATAATACATGTACAGCTGTAGTTCACAAATGTCATATCAGATGGCTCTTTGTAAAGAGAAAGGCCCACCAGAAAAGAAGGCAATTTTAATTTGTTGCTGTACATGTATGTTGATTGATCATGTAGCTGTTGCATCTTCACTTATTGTTTTCTTTAGTCTGTGTGAGATACATGGAATGTTTGCTAATGAGGATAAAACAAAAATAGAATCAAGGATAGTTTTAAGTAGTTTTTAGGCTGTGCTCCAAATCTACATTATTGGTGCCAGCTTATAAGTTTTGTGAAAAGCTACATGTTTGTACACTTTCTTATCACCCAAGGTCAAAAGTGATATGCTACGGGCCACTGTGTGTTGCTAGAGCACAGCCCAACAATGCAAAATTTTACCTTTGGGCAACCAGGAAATCTTTGTTTTTTGCTTGGAGATTTCGGGCTCCCAACTATTTTTCTTAGAGCACAGCCTTGGTTGTCTAATACTTGTACAGGTGTACATGTATGTAGTCAAAGTTTATAGTTTTTGATCTAAATGGTGACTTTTTCTTTTATTTCTTAGAAAACTGAGTGACAAAACTACAGTACTTAAACATGCAGTAATGAAAAAGATGTACAGTGTACATGTACAATTGTAGAATGGTCTGAGCCAGAGGTATGTGTATACTATCTTTCATCTTGCAGCAATGGAACTTGTTGATTGATTTTATTTTGACTAACCCCCAGCCTGATACATGTACACTGTATTGCAAGTTACAATGCATTGCATCGCCATGGGAATTCCTCTTGATTTCTAACTTTCCCATGCATGTAAGAGTGCATGTGGACATCATACAGACATCAATATTACTGTACATGTAACTTCTGCTTATGGACTCCACCTGTCTCTTTGAGGATAGATTCTGTAGTCATGGTCTCAATAGCACAACCCAGAGTAGACTTTAAACTATGCAGGAGTTGCGTGACTCTCTGTTGTGTTTATACATGTACAGGAGCATAATTTGCACTGTTCTTGCATGTATAATTATGATAGACACATGAACATAAAGCAGTTGGTTTCAAATGAAACTGTGATAATGAATTGGTGGGGGAGTGAAACAAAATGTTAGTGTTATCAGCCTTGTTGATAAAGTAAATTGCCACCATATATGTGTAAAAGGATTAAAAAGGTAATGTTTTTTAGTGCTAGTCCTCAAAACATCAGCCTTAATTTACTGTGCATTGTGCGTATCAACAATTCAGTTGATCAAACTAATCTACACGTAAACAATGAAACAACTGACATTATTCTTCTAACAATTTTTTTTTCTAATTACAAAACAGAATAACAGGGTACACTGTAGAAGAAGATATATGTACATTGTAGTGATGGTTGCAGTGACACTGTGCATGACAACACGCAAGTAAGTATGTTGTTATGAATTAAGCCCTGAATAAAGAAATAAACAAACAAACAAACAAACAAACACATGCACAAGCAACCATACTGATGAATAGTGTCAGAACAATATAAAAATTGGTTTTGTTTGTTATTATTTCTTGATGCTTTGTGGTTACTCGTGAAGTGCAGTGTTTAGGGTTCGAACGTACATGTGTAGCCTCACCTTCCCCCCTCCCTCCCCCTTCCCTTACTCACTACGTTGTACATATAACCAGCAGAAACACTGGGAAACTAACACACTTTAAGAAAAGTGAAACAGGAAAACTCATTTATAAATTTTCGAGAGCTTGAGCATTTGCACTGACTTGCTAATATTTGAAGTCCTGGGTCAATCAGTTTTTACTTCCCAAGTTGTTTAAGTGTTCACTTTACCCTTGCAGTGCCTCGTTGCACATAGGGAGTAAAATTAATGAGCAATTTCTTCTAAGCATGAATTTTTTTTCCAGCATCACTATTTGCAAGAATTTTTTTTACCTTAATGCTTGAATTTTTTGTCACATGCTTTCTTGTGCACGATTTTTTTTCTCTTAAATTTCTTCTGCAGGAATTTTTTTTTGGTAATTGCCCAGCCCCCCCTCCCCCACACAAAAATTAAATGGTCCGTCCCTTAGGCCAAGGCAAACATTAATGTTACAGTTTATTACATGTGATTTTTTATTTATAATCCAACCCAGATAAGTAAATATTAAGTGAGAATTTATTTTAAAAATACTATACAGTATTGTAGTGCTATTTTCATGAAAGTACAATTGATGAATTTAATGTCTTATTTAATTTTTTTTATGGAAGTATTTCCCATGTATCAGACCATTATGTGTGTTGTATTTTAGGTTTTATTTGACAGCATTTAGGTTTTATTTATAAGAATTTTTATACATTTTAATTAAATTATAGAGATTTACATGACTGTAGAGAACAAAATTATTATAGAGAATTATTAGATTTACCTTCTAAAACAATCATTATTTGGAGTTGTAGATAAGATTTTTATGCAGTTTTTCTTCCTGAGATTGTCTATGATTGGTTTCTTTGGGCATATTACCTTTAGAGGAAATATATAGCTTATATCAAGATTTAACAGATTGAAATATATCTCAATGAACACCTTCATTTAACTTTGTTGAAATTTGATTGTGCTGTATAATGAGACTTGAGCTACATGTATGTCACACACTGGGCACCTGTCAGACACCATTTTGAAACATAAGCATAGCAGGGAATTATGGGTATGTAAAGCAGTGGATTGAGGGTCAAGTGCTTCTAAGTGTTAGTGACGTCATATCAGTTCACTTCAAGTTCTTGAATGAATTGGATTAGTGAAGAGATAATTGAATAAAAAGAAGAAGAGGAGTTGGTGGTATTGTAAATATGCAATTTGCTTGCTTATGAAATGCGCATTTACATTTATATTTGTTATGAGAGGCAACACTGCGTGCATGTCGTATTTCACAATATTAGTCGTTATATAAGGGGGTTTCTGGCACATCTCGCATTTTGCCGTGGGTCCTTCCCGTGGAAAAATCCCAAGGTCACCCTCCCCCCCCCCCCCCCCCCCGTTCGAATTTCCCTGGAGTATCAAGCACTTTTTCTTCCAAACTGCTTGAATTTAGTAGTAGAGAACACCGGGTTTCTAAAAATCTCAAGGCACCACCCCTACATTTTAGCACTAATTTTTCTGTGGGCATCTGGCAGTCAAACGCTTTCAAGCATATCTTGAATTTCTGCTAAAATCTTCTCTTTCTCTCTTTCCAAATATTTATGCCCATATGCATTAGTGCTCACCCCTTCTTCTCTGATGAATCTTTTGTCATCATTTGCAGAAAGGGCCTTCTTGTAGATTGTCTCAGAGAACATCTCATGTTTGTGGCTTCTGATTTCATTCATCTTTCTTTCATTTCTTGTGAACAGGCAGTTTCTGTAATCTGCGTGAGTGGTATTCTTCTTGAGAACTCCTTTCTTCACCCCTTTGCAATTTTTTATCTTCTTTTTCATCATGCATTTTGTAGCCATATAGCTTAGCTCTCAACCCCACGAATTCTTCAATAATCTTTCCACCAGCTTCATCTTTCGTCATTCCACCCACTTTCTTATTTTTTTTTTCCAGTTGGGATTCCTGAAGGATGGTCTTTTGGATAATTGCTTGTATCAAACTTTGCTTCAACATCACCACTGATATCCTTTACCCTATCCAGACCGGGGGATGAGGGCTTTTGGAGCCTGCTCGAACTTTGAAGTTGTGTCGTTTCAAAACGGTCGACGCAATGACCACCAAATTTGGTGACTTTTCCTAAAATTTATCTGGAAACATTTCACGTTAGCGTCCTTTGTTCACCAGCATTGACGTTTCCATAGCAACCGCTTTTTGACACCTATGTTTTACAAAATTAGCATTTTTCGCTTTAATCCAGATTATTTCAAAGTTTTCTTATTGAATTAATAGTTTCCACTTATTTTAGCGATAATTGATCAAATTATGATATAATTGTTTATTAATTAAGGTTAATTAACGGTGATTTTAGGAAAATATGGAACATGAAATGTCGAAATCCGGTATGGCGGATCGAAGTTTTATTATTGTGGTTCATATTTTGAATTGTAAAACATTTGCCCACAATAAACTAAGCTTTAGCAGTTCATTTCCTTTATTTTTCGGTGTTTCTTACCGAAATGAACACGTTTGGACTAATTCAAGATGGCGGATCCAAGCTGGTAGAGCCAAGATGACGGACAATAAAATGGCAATTTTATTACTAGTATATTACCTGTCTGTGTTTTTCCATTATCTCTAAACATTTATTGTCAAAATATCACAAAAATGTCCTTTTCAATTGAGAAAGCTTTTTGTCCTGTCGCGAGTGCATGCATGAAAAGCCATAATTTCCAAAGTTAACTGTTCCACTTTTTAAGAAAATGTACACATCACTTATATGACGTCACATGCTGTTGCACCATAAGTTTAAGAATTCAACTCCTGCATCAATATGTGAAAGTTTGGTATGAACGCTACCGTTTGTTTCAGAGATATGCCTTATAGAACGTTTCAGTTGGTTATTTCATTGTATATGACGTCATAATGACGTCACTATTATTGTAAACAAACCAACAGTGTTAGTTAACATAAGACTTTTATCAAATAGGTAGCTGTTAAATTCTTGTTGTTATATGTTCAAAATTGATGAAAACATTGATGAGACTGTTTTAACCAATAAAATCGACTATGTGACGTCATAATTACGTCACGTTACGTCCTTATGACACCAAAGTAACTTTGTAAATGGTTTGAACCCAGGAGTATCAGTAGTCTGTTGTTTGTGATCGTCCGGGTGAGTGTAGTTCTGAAAAGAACTGTTGCTGTTGACAATGACTGACGTTTCGACAACCTGAGCGGAAGTCATCTTCAGAGTCATGTGAATTGTGAATGGTCAGTTGATGTTATATACGTCTGGTTATAACTGTCATTGGTCAGTTTAGCCGTGATGTTTTTGGCTGTAGAGCTTCAAGTCAGTGATAGGTGCGTTTCGATCCGTGTATTGTTAGTGTAATTTCTGTAGTCGTATTGTTAGTCAAATTTGTCAGTGAGTTCAGTCTATAGAGCGTATGCACTCACGTGGCAAGCAGCTATGCAAATTTATTGGAACAAAAGAAAGTGTTAACATAAGAAAAGCGTTCAAATCCCACAGGATTGTTTTGGTACACCAACATGGCCGCCGTTCTATTGTTTTGGTACACCAATATGGCCGCCGTGTCGTCATGTGCATACGCTCTATTGTTCGTCTGTTTTGTTGACAAGTCGTTTGTAAGCCGCAGGTAGCTGTTGGCATCTGTTCAGTGGTGTCTGTTCTAAGTTAGTAAACCAACGTTCTAGAGTGAGCCGTTTGTAGTAGTCCGTACTGTAGGTAACGCATTCGGCAGAGTCCCAGTCAATTCTGTGATTCGTGCGTAAATGGTGTTCAGCAATGTGATTGTTGATGTCACCATTTTTTGTCGCCCGTTTGTGTTCAGTCAGTCGTATGTTCAGATTCCTGCCAGTCTCACCGATGTAAGAGGCCTGGCAGTCGCAGCATTTGATCTTGTATACTGCTCCTTGAGACTATTGCACGGATCTTACAACCCTACAACATCCGTGTCGCTCACAAACCCATTACTACTTTACGACAGCTTCTCACAAACGTTAAAGACAAGGACGAACCTAACGACAGACAAGGAGCAGTATACAAGATCAAATGCTGCGACTGCCAGGCCTCTTACATCGGTGAGACTGGCAGGAATCTGAACATACGACTGACTGAACACAAACGGGCGACAAAAAATGGTGACATCAACAATCACATTGCTGAACACCATTTACGCACGAATCACAGAATTGACTGGGACTCTGCCGAATGCGTTACCTACAGTACGGACTACTACAAACGGCTCACTCTAGAAAGTTGGTTTACTAACTTAGAACAGACACCACTGAACAGATGCCAACAGCTACCTGCGGCTTACAAACGACTTGTCAACAAAACAGACGAACAATAGACTGAACTCACTGACAAATTTGACTAACAATACGACTACAGAAATTACACTAACAATACACGGATCGAAACGCACCTATCACTGACTTGAGTCTCTACAGCCAATAACATCACGGCTAAACTGACCAATGACAGTTATAACCAGACGTATATAACATCAACTGACCATTCACAATTCACATGACTCTGAAGATGACTTCCGCTCAGGTTGTCGAAACGTCAGTCATTGTCAACAACAACAGTTCTTTTCAGAACTACACTCACCCGGACGATCACAAACAACAGACTACCAAAGTAACTGTTGTTACTAGAATTCATGACAACATTATTCTGTGAAAATGTGGTGGCCATAGCTTAAGCGGTTTCAAAGTTACATAGGGTGTCGTCTGGAGCCCCCCCCCCCCCCCCCCCCCCCCCCTGGTCCCAGATGGTAAAAAAAAAAGCCCAGTCTGGATAGGGTTAAAGAAGTTCTCAGTTTCAATTTCATAACAAATTGAATCAGTGTCAGTGAACAACAGCTTTGCTTTCTCCTTATATTTCGGTTTGACATAATTGTAATGAAACTCATACATCAAAGTTTTTGAGATGTCAAGAATGTTCACTCCACAATAAACTGGCTTGATGAATGTCAGACGTGTTCGCTTTATAAGCACTGCAATAAGGTTTTCGTCAATGATCGTGAGATGCTTTAAGGTAGGCTTTGCAGCAAGCTTTTCAGCTTTCCTTCTATCATTGACCAGCTTTATATCACAGTTATGGCCAGGATTGCAGATAATTAGATGCATGACAAATAAAGTGTCCTCTTTCTCTTCTACTCAACTTCAACATCACTTGTTTCCAAAAATTCAGACAATAACCGTCACGAAGTGTCCCCTAAGTTCTGCTCTTTAAGTAAAGATAAACAGATGCGTTTACCCTAACCTAAAAACAACACTAACACTAATGCTTACCTTACATTTCAAAAAAGATAATTAACACTTCGACTTAATGGAACACTTCGTGTTGGATTTCAAAATTTGTCATGCATCTAATTATCTGCAATCCTGGACATAAGTGTTATATCAACTCGTTTTTTTTTTCCAAAGACAGCATTGTTCATCAACTTGAAAAAGTCCTTCTCAAAGTCATTCTTTCCTTTAGCTCAGAGTTTCATATTCAGATCAATATAGCTCTTCAACCGAGGTTCTTCTACAAAGCTAATCCCTCGGTGGATCTTTGTTATCTTCAAACCAAGTTTCTTATATAGCTTGAGAGTTTCATGGTGAACAACGTACTTCTTTTTGTTATTTAGATTAGGAATCAGCTTTTCAGCTTTGTTAATCAACAGTCTTTCAGGAGCAAAATGATAGTCGTTGTGCCAATCATGAAGATTTTCTGTGCGTGCGTCAAGCGACAGTAGTCTTAAATTAGGTCACTTTTACGCACCGATATGCCGCTGCATTTTCAAGTAACCTGCGATCAGGCGCTCTTTTTTTTCGGAGGAAAAGTCGTCGGAGAGCAGGGAGGGAAGGAAAGAGGGGAGGGGAAAAAAGAACGCCTGATACATTCATTTAACGACCGCCTGCCGCCCCCAAATTAAGAAATCTGCCAACAACGATATTATCGAAAAATGTAGCCAATCAGATTTAACCGGATATCACGTTGCTTTTTGTTTACAGTTGGCGCTTGGCAGACTTTGCGACTTGCGCCTTCGTATAATTTCTCAGTGTTAGTAAAGATGTTTGGTTTTCCGAAAAGTAAAAACTGGCAAGTTGAGATGTCGCTAAAGAAATCACTGGACAAGCACAGCTACTTTTGCAAAACCAGTTTAACCGTAGGTGCACAGTGGAAAGAGCTGTACAGCTGAAAGAATTATTTTATCAGATTTGATCAAGAGCGTCGGAATAATAATAAACATAATAACATTCATTCTACAGCAGCAACCTTCTTCGCCGAACTGAAGATCGTTTAAGCTCGCAAGGATAAGCAACTAGCATTGCAACAAAACGGCTCCACAATAATTTGCCAAAAGATTGACTCCAAGTGCAAAAGAAGCGGAATATTTTGGGCAAAACGGAGAAAACGCTCTTTGAATTTACACAGTATATTAAAGTTCTACCAGGCTGGTCAGAGCGAGAGCGTCCTCTCGCAAACAAATTATTCGTCTAATACATCCTTTCTGCTTGTCCTTCTAGGATTTACGAATACAATCTCGAACGGACAAATTCAAAGCCGATGATAATTCATTTTCGACATTCAACGCGACAGCCGCTATGATAAACTAGTGTTTTGGGCACGCTTCAGACCGAAAGTCAGAATTTTAACCCAGGTAACCAATGAGAATGCAGCTTATTGATTCTTTTGTTTTACGACCAATCGGAAAAGAAAGTCAGATTCTGACTTTTTTGCAGAAGGTTTGTTAAATAATTATATCAGGCTCTCCTTTTTTCCCCTCCCCGCGCCCTCCCGGCAACTTTCGCGCGTTCGCGCTCTTCAGCTCCAAAAAAAAAAAAAAAGCGCCTGATCGCAGATTAATTTTCAAGTAATTTATTCGTATTATATCTTTTTAGCGGAGCCCCATACTCATACAACCTATGCCCGTCATTTTTCATGGTCATGGCTAGCGAAATGTTTCGCGGGCGCGTCGTGTGCCCGCCGTCGCGCGGGGCTAGCTCGCGGGCGCGAATGACGTCGCAAAACATACGCGTACGACGTCATGTTGAAACCAAAGCGAGGCTTTGTTTTTCGCGCGGTTACACGGCCGAACGTCACGCCAGCTGGGAAAACACTGCTGTGTTTGCTGTGTTTAGCGAAGAAACCGTTTAAATTAAAGTTGTTATTCTCCTGCATTTTTTCGCGGTTTACTACTCAAGACAGGGATACTAATTAAGGGACACTCAGAAGCCGCTATAGTGGAAGAAGAAGAGCTTTCAGGGATAAAATCTTGCTTCGAGGATGGTGGCAATGCGGGGAGATGTTTGTCACATCGAGTTTCAGAACTGAAGAAGCGGAGATTGGAATAATTTCCAAACAGTGGAGAGACTTAAAGGTAAAACAAAATTCTTTTTTTTTTCGATGGGATTTTATGTTGATATCAATCTGTGATTGACTTAATCTTTGTGTTCTCGCTAGTTTTGGAGAACTGTTTATAAAACGCGCTCAATTAAATTCAGCTGTTGATTTCTTTCATCGGAGACATTTCGGCCTCGATGAGCTATAAATGGTTCGCGTTTTGCCTTTAAACATAAACTTATGTACATTTGAATAAATTTTTTCGAAAGAAGATTGTGTTGTCAATTTTCGTTCATTCATTACATAGGTTAAAAAGCGATTTTATGTAAACAAAACAAGACTTGGATTTTATAGTTCTAAACTTCACTCGCGTGGTCTTATGCAATTATGTTTGTTGTATTTTTTGCAATCGATTTTCAAATCAGTTTCTCGGACAATTTTTTATACGCAGCAGGTGTATTTTATTTGCAAATTGGTCGTAGAAGTTATTATAGACAGAGGAAACGTTGTTTTTGTGAACTTTTGTACGGTCTAAATGTACTGTGCAAACAGTCGCGTAAGTCTGTTTTTGAGAATTGCTAAAATTAAAAAAAAATAAATTTATTCTTGTGCTTCGGACCTTTCACCTCAGTTAAGTTTATCATCGGCTTTCTGTTCAAAGAGCGACGCAGTTAGGCTCAGCCTATCTAATACATATTACTCAGTACAACATGGTAACCCTTTATATGTTTGAGACAGCATACCGAACGCTAAACAATCATGACGTTTGCCTCCGTCTTTGTCTTTGTCTATGGTTGTGTATGGTTGCAATATCGCTTTTTTTCTACGGGGTTTTAACATCTAGTCTCCCTTTTCCCATTATACTTTTTACATGCTTCCAAAAGCATCAAAATGTTTAATTGAATGTTATTTTGCAACTCTAGCAAACAATATTTAGATTTCCACATTTTCTCGATAAATTTGAATTTTAGTAAAATCCAAGATGGCGGCCGTCTTGGAGGCCATTTTGGATAACGTCACGGGCCCCCATTAGCGTCACAACCCATAATATTTACCTTATCTAGCAAAGCACATCGCGAGCTATCTATAGAGCGTATGCACTCACGTGGCAAGCAGCTATGCAAATTTATTGGAACAAAAGAAAGTGTTAACATAAGAAAAGCGTTCAAATCCCACAGGATTGTTTTGGTACACCAACATGGCCGCCGATCTATTGTTTTGGTACACCAATATGGCCGCCGTGACGTCATGTGCATACGCTCTATTAGATGTAAAATATTTCCGAAATATTGCAACATCGCAAAAATCCAAGCGGGGGGGGGGGGGGGGGGGACCACGGGGGGTACCACGGTGGGGTTATAAGTTGCGTGTACGTCCGATGGTTAATATGATTTTGAACTCAAGACACTAAATATGACCTAAATATAATGCCGCTTTTGATTCCGATCAGTTATTCGCGTCTGGCTGTAACTACGTAATATCACCTTGAAAGGGTAAAACTTTGTGAATATAAAATAAGCCAAATATATTTGTGATGTACTTATAATGTCTTACTACAATGTATTGTACAGAAAATAGAAGTACTATTTCCTGCCAAATGTCGACCCTTCGGCTATTATGCGGTACGCCTGTTAACCCTCGGACGAATTCCAATTATCGACCGAAAAAATTAATACTCCAAGCCATTCAAATTGGAATTGTGCGACTTTTGTTACCAAGTCTTTTAAAGCTACAACACATTGCGTTATATTAAACAACTGTGTAGCGGGAAAATCCCTGAACAGCTGGTTCCTCACTTTTCTCAAATTAAAAAAAAAAAAATACATAAACAGGACAATCCCGCAGGCTCTTCCTTCTTGCTTGGTCATCACAAGCGTGTGAACTGCAGAGCCTTAAAAAGAAAACCAGCAACAACTATGAAATACAAGTACAGTAACAGCCAAGAAGAAAGCAATTACTTTGTTTTGCTTTGGACGTTTTTTTTTTTTTAGCAAGCTGTACCATATGGCAACTAGCGACCGGGAGCGATTGCAGACGGCAGTATTCGCAACGTTGGCAATTGGAATGCTTGAATAGAAAAAATAACAAACGTTAACCCTCTTTAGACCTGGGAGGGGAAAGAACTATACAAAACCCCGTGACTTTTTTTTCTAAAATAGCTGAACACACTTGTATGTTACAGGTTTTTCTTCGTGACAGATTCTATTTCCATGGCAACCATATTTGGAATTTTCTGCAGCAATTCATATTTCAACAGAAAATTTGTCATTTTCTTATATTAAATTTTGCAATCTAAGACTATTTTAACATTTTTTATGACTGTGATTATCTTTTGTAAAATGTTGGAAATCCAAAATGGTGGATCTAAGATGGCGACCATTCCGAACGAGGCGTTCACGCGTCATATCACGCCTTTACCTCCAACAAGCACTTATGTCCAGAAATGCACGTAACTCGGACATTGGGCACTTCGTATTACACACAATTATTTGTAATTTCCATATGACTTCATGTTTGACAGAATTGCTTGTGTTTAGGTGAGAATTAGGTCTAGGGGACACTTCATGATGTCTGTCATAAAGAGCATGAATCTCATTAGCGTGCATTTCTGGACATACCTCCCAAAAAGACCAAC
The DNA here is from genome assembly GCA_022457155.1 of Cladopsammia gracilis. Classification (NCBI taxonomy): domain Eukaryota; kingdom Metazoa; phylum Cnidaria; class Anthozoa; order Scleractinia; family Dendrophylliidae; genus Cladopsammia; species Cladopsammia gracilis. The sequence goes on along the minus strand of JAJGOT010000504.1, from coordinate 395,055 downwards.
AGCCTGATCTGAACAACAGCCTGATCTGAACAAGATTAACCCAAAACAGCTCGCTCAAAGTATTATCATTAATACTCCAAGAAGATTCGAAACAAAAATGACTGTTAGCGTAAGTTTGTGCACCGTAGATAAGAACATGAAATAACGTCCTTAAAACATGGACAGTGCGTGCGTCGTCTTTAATGGCCTCTCACCAGGTAGGTTGAGGTATGTCCAGAAATGCACGCTAATGAGATTCATGCTCTTTATGACAGACATCATGAAGTGTCCCCTAGACCTAATTCTCACCTAAACACAAGCAATTCTGTCAAACATGAAGTCATATGGACATTACAAATAATTGTGTGTAATATGAAGTGCCCAAGGTCCGAGTTACGTGCATTTCTGGACATAAGTGGGTAGGTTGTATGACGACTAGCACACAGGGTCAACAAACAGAATATTTAACAACTATTCACCGAAGTGAAGGTGGGTAGGAAGCCGCGAAGCGGCGAGGTAAATATCCACCACTACCCACCTACACTGAGGTGAAAAGTTGTTTTAGTATATACTGAAACAGTGAGATAATATAACGAAAATGATGCTTTTTAACTCATTTATTCCTGTCAACGATTACAATTTTCGCGCGCAAATTGCTGGGAGGTGAATAGCAATTGCTATTCCGAGTTTCAGTAGCCAATCAGAGCGCGCCAACAATGCTATCCACTGTTTCAGTATATACTAAAACTAGATATCGACTATTGACTTAAAGAAAAAGCTGGCAGAGGGAAAAAAATAGCACTTGTCATGATTTTGTAAATCCCAGGACGTTCGTTGTCAAATGGTTGCACATAAGTTTAGTGCTTTGGATAAAAAAGAAATGTCACCCTTTGGTTCCCACCTGGGGCTGCTTGCTTTTCTAACTGCCTTCCCGTTTCCGTTTGTTCGTTTGTTCGTTACGCGTTCTTCTGTTTATTGGTGTTCGTAACTTATCATTTCCTTCAAAGGCTTACCTTAGCATACATAAGAAGTGGGGTTCAATAAACGCCCATTCTTGTAGAGCTGTACGTGAATGTGATTAGTCATACCGGTCCGAAAATAAGCTTTCATATTGGTCATGCTGCCAATGTAAGATCCGCCACCGACGGAGACGCCGTTGTTGACTTGCTTTATCACATAGTGCATCTTTACGCTGTAGTCTAGAGAGAGATATGCATACAAAAACCATTACTATTATAACAATTTATTGACCAAGTGAAGATGAGTTTGATGCCATAGATTTTTTAAGTAATTGTTAATTATGTAATTAGAAAAGAAAATATAAAATGGTAAATGAATAAGGGAAGGTAATAATGAATAAGATAGATCAGATATATCATATATAAATGAGAGTTATATATAAATGATAGATCACTCAAATAATATCGATCACAATTTAAGTGGACACCGTTTTATAGTATCCACCCCAAGCAAAGTTTAACGAAACAACAGACACCAATGGCTTCCTGAACATCATGTTACTTGCAGTTGATTTTCATAAGTAGGCATAAATATGAAAATGATTATATTTATATATTATGTTCACGGTAACTAACACCTATTCACCGAAGTGAAAGTGGCCACCGACACTGAGGTGAACAGTTGTTTTTGTATAATTACTAAAACATTGAGGTAATTATAATACAGCACGAACATGATGATTTTTAACTCATTTGTTCCTGTAAACGATCACAATTTTCGTGCGCAAATGACTGAAATTTGCTTGGAAGTGAAAAGCACTTGCTATCCCGAGTTTCAGTAGCCAATCAGAGCGCGCCAACAATGCTGTGCACTGTTTTAGTATATACTGAATGTTTTTACAAGGCCAAATAGCAGCATCCCTCATTTGAGCACGCGGCAGGCCTAATTTTAATTGTTAACCCGTTGGAATTGTGGTGAATTTAGACAAAGAGCAATGTAATCGCCCTGAATGCTATAGAACTTTTGTAAAAATACTATAATATTTAGTGTTGATGTATTATTATTATTATTATTATTATTATTATTATTATTATTATTATTTTGTTTACATTTAATTTCATGGGATAATTTCATGGGATTTAGTCGGCTCTTTGTGTTATTTACCAACAGCACTCCGTTCATTGAACCGTAAACGAAAATACGCAAAAAATAAATCAGATGTCCTTCAGAAGGTATGTTATTGGCCTAATTTATCCCTCGGACGTACACGCAAACTTATACCCCCACCATGGTACAAGGGGGCGGGGGTGTTGGGTGGTAGAAACCCCTCCCCTGGGTTTTTGCCGTGTTACAATATGTCGGAAACGTTTTACCTCTAATAGATAGCCTGTCATGTGCTCTAAAGATAAGGTAAATATTATGGGTTATTGTGCTGCTGCGGACCGTGATGTCATCCAAGATGGTCGCCAAGATGGACGCCGTCTTGAATTTTACAAAAAAAAATCATCTTTATTGGAAAATATAAAAATTGTCAATTATTTGTGTTTGAGTTGTAAAATATGATACAGATAAACATTTTCCTGATTTCCGTGGCGTTTTATACGTTCCTTTTACCTAAAAAGGTGAATAGCATACATTTTTATCCAAAAATGGGTCGACCTCATGCTATAACGTCATATCTCGTTATCATAGCAACCAATGGTCGCCAAACTTAACCAAAATGTGTCTAACGGATTAACCAACAGCTACGAACAGCTACAGTTGAAGGTACAAGCTTCAACAGCTGAATACAACAGGTGCCAACAATGATCGGGGTGAACTTTCTCATTTTTCGCTACCACTAAATACAACGTACATTACTCAGTTTATTTTGCACCGTTTGTTTCAAGCCTTGTACTTTGAATAAAGCCGGAAGCCGGATAATTATAGTTTTAATTTTACCTTTCCAAGATCCAGTTCCTCTCATTAAGATGCCTGTGTCATGTGGTTTGCCATTCCCATACGGTCTACTTTCTCTAATGATTTTACCAGGAAAAGGTGCGTACACACTGGATGAAGCAGAACACTTGACATCAATACCCCTGTGAGGGCGACCCCCCCTAAGTAATTGTCAATATATATATAAAATAAATTAGTTATAAGAACGTAATCTCAGTGAAGACTTATTAAGTGTTTCTGTCCTCCTATTATGCCACAATGCATAAAAACCTTTGCGCGTATTTCATCAAACGTTCCAAATAGCGATAAGATCATGAAAGAAGCGTGCTTGTTAATTGCTTTAATTGTTTTTCATCCTTGGAGGAAAAACGTCACTACGAGTTTTAATTATGACTCCTAAATACTGAGAAATGCATGTGTTTTCTTTGAGTCGAAAATAACTTATATTTTCGAAAGTAACCTAGTCCTTTTTTTTATATTTTCTCAATAGTTACCGCGATGCCCCATACGCTCCATTTCCCAATGGATCCCATCCTCTTAGGTCGTTGGAAGGATTGCTGGAGCAAATCTGCTCAAAGCACAATTGGTTGTTTCCGCCTGAAAGAAACGATACACGATGAGTGTTACAAACTAGTGGTTCCTAATGCAGATAGTCTAGTTATAAAGCATCATATTTCTTAATTGCCCAATAAATATATTGGGAGGTATTCGGTAGTAATGTCCAAAATTGATTGTAGTAAAGTGGAAGGAATGTGTTCATTAGCAGATGCAGTAAGTCTTCGATACAATAAATCTTTAGACAGTATTACACCGTACTCAAAAAGAAACCCATCTATAGAACTGAATAGTCCGACTACCAGACTTACGGGAGTTTCGGATTGGCTGAGAGGCCGTAACACGTCAATCAAATGTTAATCGATATCTCTAGTCTCTCCCAAGGGAAGGTTGAAAATTCGTACTTTCACGTAGAGATTAAAAAAAAATGGTGAGTGCGAAGGCAAGCATCGAGAAATCTTTAAATGTGCTAAATGTCCGTCGAGAAACAAGGAAAATTATTCTGAAAGAAGAGCAGGACACAGAGGTCAGTAACTTACTTCTGGGAACCGATGTTTTAGCCATACTGCCCACGGGATTTGACAAAAACATGATATATACGATCTTTGCCTTGGCGAGTCAAGAGATTCGATCGGCGCAGACTTGCGTCTTAATTATCTCGCCGTTGAAAAGCCAAGCCTTATCGAAGACCAAATAGCAGAAATGGCTGAGAAATGAAGTCACTGAAATGTACGGCTTTGGAACTAAACAGTGACACTGCTCTATCAGTAGTTAACGATCCGCCGCAGTTTATCGATCTTCAGCATAGCAGAGAAGGATTGCTAGAAAAGGATTGTTGTAGTTTCGATCCGACGTAATTTGCGTTCCTAAGAAGTCTTTTTGTGATTTCTTGTACATATACGGTACCTTTTGACACAAAGGATAGCTCTTGTAGAGTTATAGAGTTGTGTGATTTAGACATTATGTGCATGTATGCTTTTTTATAAGCATGAAATCAACGTTTTTGCCGGTAGCTTGCTCGCTTGTTGTAGGACTGCAGTGTGAATGGCTTCCTCGCTCTACGCAAGTTCACAATTAATAATAATATTGGTTAAAATTGGGAAGAACAGGGATTCACTCTACAGCTGTAGATAAATTTATCATTTGTGATGTGCACGTCTCTACGACCTCTACGTACTTTTCGCTTCAGATATATATTTATACATATATATTTATATATTGTATAAAGAAAGTACACAAACATCGTCCTACGAAGATGCCATGCAATATCACTTCTCAGGTTCGTAATTCCAGGCTAAATACCCTCGCTTCGTTAGCCATTAAGACCCAGTTCAAACGTCGAACTTCACATGTGCCGAACCTAATTCTTGCTAATTTGCATTAGGTTCGGCACATGTGAAGTTCGACGTTTGAACTGGGCCTAAGAATGCGAGTATTCTTTGACTTATGCGATTCTGCGTGTTATCGTGTGTTAAAATGTCAGAGAAAAAGAAGTTAACAGTTCAGATTTGCCGGACGTTCGCTTAGTATGAACTGGTATATCATCATCGGCCATGCCAGCGCGTAAAACTAATTATAATGGTGTAAAATGCAAGTTATTAGACGTTACATGTAGCTTGGTCTAAGTCTAAGTACATGTATATTTCATCACTCGTCAACATTATCAACTTCTACCCGTTTACAGAGTGGGCGGCACGGTGGTCTAGTGGTTAGCGCGTCGGACTTTCAACCTGAAGGTCGGTGGTTCGAAGCCTGGTCTCTGCCGTCGTGTTGTTTCCTAAGACAAGAAACTTTACTCCACACTGTCTCTCTCCACCCAGGTGTATAAATGGGTACCAGCGACAAAATGCTGGGGGTAACCCTGCGATGGACTAGCATCCCATCCAGGGGGGAGTAGCAATATTCCTAGTCGCTTCATGCTATAGAAACCGGGTTAAGCTCCGGCCGTTGCGAGCCTTATGGCTCGGGTGCGCGACTTTTACCCGTTTACAGAACTGCGGCCGGTGTCATTGATTCACAAGTCTTTTAAGGAAATCACCGCTTGCCAAACACATGTTGACGCACAGAGTGGTGATAGCTGGGATTTGTTTATGCCAGCCTCCATTTTTAGATCGCTACTCAGCTACGAGACATAATTGACAATAAATTCATGTCTAAGAAAACAACACGAACTCAACACTTAATCCCTTGTCCGGTGCGCAAATTAACCACTGCGTCTCCACAACCAAAATTGACTGAGTGCTAACATGCGACGTGCTTTCTCAAATAACTATAACTGAACGAGGTTGACGTTTTCTGTTATGATTTACTAAGTTGTTGCTGATGATATTTATTTTATTATTTTTATTGTGCTACTTTATTATTATTGGAACCTTTGGTTTCACAAGCACGCAGAAATGAGTTGGAAATCGATAATTTCCAAGTCGCGTTTCCGTTCGTTGCCGAAATAAATTCTTCGTAAATAATTCGTAGAAAACAATATCGACTTTCGGTTGATGTCTTGACGTCCAGGACGTCAACGGTCTCGTTGCTTACCGTCCTTAATCATTTGGCAACAACTGCGTCACTTACCTGGAGGAGGTGGTACAGGGGGACGTGGGCGTGGACGTGGTACTGGGGGACGCGGAGGTAGTACAGAGGGACGTGGACGTGGTACAGGGGGACGCGGCCGACGAGACCACCAGAACCCTGGACGTACAGGTCGCCGTGTAGGAACTGGAGGATTGGGTGGCAAGGGAGGTCTTACAGGAGGACGTGGACGTGGTATCGGGGGACGGGGAGGCAGTACAGGGGGACGTGGACGTGGACGTGGTACAGGGCGGGAAGGTCGGCGTGGGCGTCTCCAGGACCAGGAACCTCGTGAGGGGGGACGTGGTCGAGAAGGAACTCGCGGACGTCTCCATGACCAAGAACGTCGTGCGGCGGGACGCGGTCGAGAAGGCGTTCGACGACCGAATAGCCATGGGCTTGGATCCTCATAATCTATAATGAACAATAAATATATCGATTTTCATTCTGGCATTATGTTCGTTTCTATTAAATTTTAAAACAAATTGTTTGCAAACAATTTGCGAAATGAATGATCAGTAAATTAGCAGGACAAAGACTGATATATTTTAGGTGCATGGCAGTGTGCAGGGTCTGTTTCAGTTTATGTGAATTCAAAAGTCACATCTTATCTTACCTTGGTCATCTAGCTCGTCTTGCTCATCCTCAGGAATGTCTGAGTACATAAAAAAATACAACATCATTCATTATTCAACTATGACGTCATTTTACTGTATAAGGACAAGAGAACTGGAAAAAATTATCTGAGCGTATTACACAGTAGATTGCCGTATTATACCTTAATATCCCAGTTCGAAAATACAGATACCATTATAAAAGGAATTTCAGTCGAATGATAAATCCCTTATTTGATGGTTTAACAGATAAAAAGTGCAGATATTTTACTCATTGCTCGCATTTTTTCTCTGCCAAAATATCCGCGCGTATTATCAGTTTAACCATCGGATAAGGATATGTATGATGTTTTTGACACAAACGGGTAGTAAAAGGCATGGTCACATGCCATTATCACAGAATGGTAGAAGAATTGTTATGGGTGAAAAAAAAAGACCATGCAGAACCAACAAAGATGGAATGTAAAACTCTGAAAAGTCAACCAAATGAATTCCTAGCTTTCTGTGATTGGGATGCCAGGTTCGTATACTGGAAATTTTGAACAAATTACAAACTAAATTGATGAGTGGAAGAAGGAAATCACTGGTTGTCGGCATTCGATTGTCTTAGTTCAAGTTCAGTTTATATGAAATAGACAAGCCCAGAAGTGCGTAAGATAATTGATACTCAGTAAATGGTTTGAACCTTGGAACATCCATTCGGTGGACTGTCGAGTGTGATCGTCTTGCTTAGTGTAGTTCTAAAAAGAACTGTTGCTGTTGACAACAACTGACGTTTTGACCACCTACGCGGAAGTTATCTGGAGAGTCTGAGTTACTCTGAAAATGCATAATTTCCTCTCAGGTTATCGAAACGTCGTCAATTGCCAAAACCAACAGTACTTTTCAGAACTACACTAACCCCGACGATCACACAGCGACATAATAAATGAAACTGAACTATGAAAATTCCAGATTGTCTCGCGCATTTAGTTTACCAATTTTTTTTTTTCAGTTCTAATTAACTCATTCCAAAAGCAATACTATATATTTATTTATTCATTTTTTCTATTTTTCAATTTTCTCGTATTCAGTCAGGTCATCCTCTTCTAACAAGAAGAGAAAAAAAAGACATCTGACGCATTTTTCATAGAAAGAAAGTAGATGTAGAAGCATTGTAGTAGTCAATAGAATCAAATTCCCATGGGATCCTGATACATAAAGGTTAAGAACTGTAACTTATCTCACACTAGTGATTTGGATGTAAAGAAACGTCTATGGAACGAACTGCAGGGGACAATTCAAGACAATATGGTTTTCCCCAATGCCATTATATCCGCTATAGTAATCGGCCAATTCGATTCACAAAGGGGTTACTTTTAGATCCGTTGTGCTTCAATGTCATGTCAATACTAAGCTCTTCGTTACATTGAATCTATCTGATACCGATCTTATCGGCCCTTGATTTCCGAGAAACCACAGTGTTATCAACAAGTGCTTCACTAGACATATCGGCTCTGTTTCTACCTCCGTACTGAGGGCCAGTAGGAAGCTCAGGGCAGTTTCCAAGTTCTATATAAAGCTGCTGAAATGTGTCCACCAACAGGCGAAAATGGATGCGAAACTCTAACGAATATTAAAATTGGTACTACCGTTTCCGCATAACCTTCGATGCGAATCATGGCTTTTCGTCGCTCAGATAACTGGTTATTGATATAGAACCGGGCAGAAACTTTTCTACGACATCTTCCTCCTCTTGCACAGATTATTCTTCGAGAAATTCCTCAACAAACGCCGCAATACCAACAACAACGACGTGCAATGTTGCCGCCATGTTGTTCAGTGGGTATGTACTTGGTGTATCCCTTATTATTTTGTATTTGAACACTTAGTTTTTATTTCAGTAGAAAAAGAAGATAAAAACAGCACAATAGGGAATCGAACCCGGGCCGTATGATCTGCTCCATGCACACTATCCACTACACCACCGACGACTAGCTGCCGGGAATTGTAATTTTTAAGGGATATAAGATAATATGCTGCTAGCCCATGCCATATATAAGAACTAACCCTTTCGATACACTGGAAATACTGGAATCAGTACTTAACCTTAAATTCTAAAATCAGTGCTTCAACCCTAGATACTGTAATCCGACCCTAAATCACACTGCAATATATCATAATACATTACAATAAGGGATACATGAAGTACCATACATTATGATCAGGGATACACCAAGTACCTAGAGTTCAGTGTTGTTGCAAACCCGCTGTCTGCGTGTTTCATCGCGGGCATTATTCCAGAAACGGAATAATCATTTTATTGACCTACATATACGGACGGAATGGCTATTCTGGAATAATTCGAAATATATTCTTATTCCGGAATAGAGACAATCGAACACAACCTTAATTCATTATACTCATAAAAATATATAAATAACTGTTTGGGTTTCGGTTGTTTTAAGTTCCAGCTGAGAATTTCGTCTCGTTATTAACTTGAAATTTAACATACCATTATGTTTACAACAAAGGTTTTGAACTTTTCCTTCCATTTGTCTACACAAAATTTCTCACGAACTTTGAGAGCTTTTACAAAAAAATGTGTGAAAAAAAGCTAAAACGCGATTATTCGCTTTGTAGTCCACGTAGATCGCTCACATTTTAACACAAATATTTTTACCTTGTATCTTAGTTTACTATTCATAAATGTCCTTGATCAGATATCTAATTTGACGAAAATTATTTGACAACAAATTCAACTTCCGATACAAGCACTGTCTTTTTCGTGACCTATTTCCCCCCCTTTTTTAAAGGTTTCTCGATAACAGTGTTGATATCAAAATAATTGAAACCATCGATGCAGTAAGTGTTTCAGTTGACTGGGGTTTGATTGGCAGCCATTAATTTTTTTCGCGAAAACATTCATGTTGTTAATTCATGTTGTTGGTATTTGGAACAAAGCCGAATATGCTAGATTGATGCTTCTTCTTGTGGACGTTTGGTTATAGTTATAATCAGGTGGGAATTAAAAGTAACAAGGATTTATTTTTTTACTTCTAAGCCATGTCGAAATGTAAGAGGTTTATTAAATATAAATAAATTATTTGCAATGAAAGAAACTTTAGTATTGAAAATGTGACAGTAATGAAACAGGTGCCAGGGCGGTTAACAGGGAAGTAATTTGAAACGGATTACAACGAAACCATGGCCTAACGTTCTTAATTATTTAAACGATATTAATTTAATAAACATGTGTACAATACCGATTTCATCTGGGCCATCTTCGTCGTCGCCATCGCCGTCTTCTTCGTCGTCATCATCTTCGTCATCATCTTCGTCATCATCTACAAATATAAGAAAAAAGGACAGAAAAAGCTGATAGTAGCTATTCTCTATATATAAGGAGATCATCATGCATAACATAGACTATATTACAACACAAGTAGTTTTTTATATTTATCTCCTTTCCTTGAGCCTGAAAAATAAACATTATTAGTTTATCTATTTATTGATCTATTTTTTCATCTTACCCATTTCGTCCAGGTTATCATCATCAGCTTCTAACAAAATAGGAAGAAAATAAGACGTGAAGTATTTTAATAAGATCATATATCTTTAAATAACAATCAAAGAACAGAAACAAGTCCAAGCATTCTAATGTTTATTAGACTCACATTCCCATAGGATCCTAATATAAAGCAAAGTATTTTTAATTAACTCGTTTCACAAGGGTTGGATGTATTGAAAAGTGTACAAAGCGAACTTCAAGGGACGATGTGGTTTTACCCAATTCCATTACATGATCACGCGAGAAATAAGGATGACTATAAAGCCGCTATAGCATGCGGCCGGTTACATTCATCATCACCGTCATCGTCATCGTCATCGTCATCGTCATCGTCATCGTCATCGTCATCGTCATCGTCACCGTCATCGTCATCGTCATCGTCATCGTCATCGTCATCGTCATCGTCATCATCATTATTATCATTGCTCCTTTTCGCGCCCAGTGCCGCATAGGGCGCGGCAAATTACACTCGCAAAGTGGCTATTTAGTTAGATTGTAGCCTGCGAGCAGGCTCACTTGTTTGGGGTATCGCGCGAGTATCTTGGCGGCGAAGCCGCCAAATAGATTGGGATTGTCGCAATTTTCGCGGAGAAAAAGTGCACACCTGACCGATGTCAAGCAACCAGCAAAGAAAACAAGGCTTCTTTTCGCAATTGCTTAAATTGCGTTCACAACTGCGAGGATCATTCTTCATTTGATTTCATTTCCGCAGTTCATATATGATTTATTTCATATATATCATTTCACATTCACTCCTTTCACTGGCACATATGAACCTACAATTGACCTGCTCCCAACGTCAGTGGCTTCATAGCTCAGTTGGTAGAGCATCGCACCGGTATCGCGACCGGGTTCGAACCCCGTTAAAGTCCTGAATTTTTTTTCAGGCTTCTTTTCGCAATTGCTTAAATTGCGTTCACAACTGCGAGGATCATTCTTCATTTGAAAACAATAGTAGCTAGGTATTCTATATAAGAAGATCAACATGTACATGCGTAACACAAAGATGCAACCCGCATACCTTCTTTTGATACATCTTCATTCTTAGCGTCTGAAAAATAGATAGAAAATGAGACGAATGTTTACGGTATGTTTTATTCCATTTTATCACGTGAATAAAATAGTGTTGAGCGAGATATAGTGTACGGGGACAATATTTACACTCCTTCTTCCAGCTGTAAACTACCCTTGGTAATTCCGCTGACCAATACATAAGGCTTGCGCATATATTTTGCCCATTCCAAATGCAAGGAAGGGGAGGTCAGAAGTTTGCCTTGTGTTCACGCATTTGCTCATAGGAGCCTTTGATTAGTTCTGCATGTAAAATAACAATGTTAACAGTAATAAAAGTAATTTCATAGCTCAGTTCGGAGATAAATCTACAAAAATGTCCTTCCGATTCCCACCAATTGCAAAGGCAAGTATTATATTACCGGGATATAATGAAAGTTTAAAAATCGTTCCATTTACCTTCTTTTTCCACTGCGAAACCTATAATAGGATTACGTCAGTAAAAATCAGTTTTATAGGTGCGAGTAACTGAAATTTCCCGATTACTATACATAGTTATGACATATCTCTCTACATTTAGCCTTGCGGGCCCGGTTGTTACAAAGTCGGTGACGCCACCGGCCCAGGATTAAAACTTAACCGAGGGTTGAATTTCTCTTGTTAGTGTATTTTCGAAAGCTAATCATAAGTTACATTGAAAGACAAGTCGGAGACGAAACTTAAGGGCAAAAATACTTTGGAAAAATCTCCATTGATTAATTATTTGACTGGAATCAAAATTGATGCTAATCCTGGGTTAGCTTATTCATCGCGCTTTGAACAATCCGACCCCGAAGAGTAGTTGACTGCACTTATCAAAACTGCAAGGAGCTACAGCTAAAGGGGATTTGTCGCCATTTTTAGTTTTACATTAAAACGCCAAACGAAACAATTACATAAATTGGAAACCAAACATAATGGTCGAGTTTTGTTAAAAATAATTATCCTTGAGGACCACTGTGTGATGCAGGCTTTCTTTTTAAAGATTAATGGAATGGGAATGGCCATTTCTTTTTAATTTTTTTTTCCTTTGGCTTAAAACAGATTTCGTTTTTCCTATGACATTATATTGTTCATGCAGTTCATCCAAGCAGCCAATGCAATTAGTTATTTTCCACATGATCACAGTCGTTGTAAAATATTTTATTGAAAGGTTGATATTGTCAACAATCTTTAGTTGTCAATTGCGGGTTTCTGTCTGGTACAATACAACCCAAGACGCTATTAAAGCAACATAACATGTAAGCATAACTCACTTATAGCTAATATTAGGAACCAAGAAGAGAGAAGGAATATAACCGAGCTTAAACAACACTGAGACGACGATACACCATATTTATATCAAACATCATGTATTACAAAGCGGGATAATATGAAATCTGATGTCACAATTGATGTCATTTGCATAACAGAGTCTTAACGGCCGAGGAAGTGCCACAAGTGAAACGCACAAACCCAGACATATTGTGGATTTAAAAAACGGAAGATATACTTCAAAGATTTAATGATCCCAAAGAGTCTTTGGAGACTTTTTGGTCAGCGTAGATTTTAAAACTGAAAACGTGCCCTTTGTTATTTTACTTTTTGCGAATAAGTAGGGCAAAACTACATGACTGTGTGTATCATGTACTAAGGGCAATGATGCATCTTACCTGCTATGGCTCCATCTTCTATCAGAGCGTCTACATAAAATAATGAACGAACGAAATCAATAAAATAAAATATATATCAATAAAATAAGTAAATTTATTATGAAATTTTATAAATCGTCCTCCTCAACATTCTGAGCGACGTTTTTCTACGAAAAATAATCTTGAGCAATTTTATAACTCAGTCGAAAAAAATGATATTGTTCTTTTTTCAACAGTCTTATATTCTTATATTTAAGTTTCAAATCTAACGTATACGTCAATCAAGCACGAAGATTATCTATTTACCTTCATTTTTCACTTCGAGCGCTATAATGAAATGATAAATTAAACTGATAAGCTCGTTAGTGGTTTGAGAACATTACTGCAGCGTTTAGATGCTATTTGTAAATATGCTCAACTATGCAATGTATATTTAGTTACCTTCATAACATGTACAGATGCTTACTGCTAGCAGCAGAACAGCTATCAGCCACAACTTTGATCCCATGGCTTCGTGGAGAGCTGACCCCCGAAGCTAAATGAGCCCTGGTTTTAAATCCAGCTTTTATCCATCATAGTTTTGGGAAGGCATGCATATTAAAATTCGGAAATCCATGGACCAATACTTGTAACTAGCATGATATTGCACATAGAAAATTCATATTAAGCTAAAACGCTGATTCAGCTATTTTCCAACCGATCGCGGATGGCTATAAAAAATGTGGATCAGGAAGTAGATATTGTCGGCAAACTTTAGTTGACGCTTGCGGGTTTCTATCGACATATTATAACCCAAAATATGGTACAATACCGTTAACTTAACATAATTGTTAAACCACCGGAAAAACAACAAATGAAACTCACATGAGACCGTCACTATGTTTAGCAACCGGGAAGAAATAGCTTTACTGAGCTTAAACGAGTCTAAAACTACCTGAAACTATTCACCGTTTTTCACGAACACGCACCAGGGCAATTATTACTCATTTCATAATTTTACAGTGAAAAAAAAAAGTCATATTTTTTATTCAACCTTAATAAACCAGAATGAAGATAGTATCATTTTCTTGTACTTACAAATAACCCAAGGGGAATTTTTCCTTCTTTAATTTTGTTTCATGGTACAAGAATCCTTTTCAACTTGATGAGTAGTTGTAAAATGTAAATGTAAATGTTGTTTACAGTGGACGAGCACTTAGCTATCCAGCTAAGGCACGCCAATTAACTCAAATATGGAAACAAATATTGCAAATAGAGAAAACGTTTATTTCATATATAATAACACCAAACGCAATACAGTGGAACCCCGCCTTACGGTCACCTCATTAATACGGTCACCTCGTTATTACCGTCACTTTTTTTTGTCCCGGTGAAACGCGCACCCATACATTTTCTTATAATGAAACCCCGTTAATGCGGCCACCCCGTTAATACGGCCCGTCGGTGACCGTTTTTACGGGGTTCCGCCACTTGTTAGTATTCGAGTATGAATATTAAAAAGCTACATCGCTATAGCAACACGCCATCGTAAATCTCTTAACTAAAAATCCTATATCCGGTCGATAAAAACGGAGTAATTTCCCACCGTGCAGTGTCCACAACAAATATCATTGTTTATTTTAGATCGCATTTGAGTTTATCTGCTTAGAGTTGTCAAGGAAAAACAATTCCACACAATATTGACATTATGTATCTTCGATTGATCTTGCGACGGAGCTTCAAAAAAATTTGATACAGATGTGAGCAATATTTCACGAAATTTAGCAAAATCAGTTCATTTCTTGAATCGGTTTAGGATACTCTCAAAAACACTAACACTAACACTGACACTGAACACTGACTAACACTGAACGTATCACTAAGGGCGCTTGCCATTCGACCTCGAACTGGCCGTTCAGTTCCGGTTCAATTCGTTAATAGCATGCATCATTTTCAAGGACGTATAGGAAGAAGTCTTCAAAAAGTTGCATTCTCTTTAAGGACTGACCAGGCTGGCCGACCAGAAATGACAAATAGTAAAATCGCCCTAAAATACATGTATCGAGCTTAAGCCATCCACTCACAGCTGACATTTGGGTGCCTTCGTTCTGACTGAAGGAGTTGATGAAATATTTACTAAACGGGGTAATGAGTACTGTCAATGGACCGTTTGCGCATGCTGACTTGGCATTCTGTCTCCGGGCTGAATTAATCGTGCTAATTTTGGCATATTTCCTTGCCTCCGAGCATTTTTCGGAGATAAACGCCGGCTGAAAGGAATTTATTCGATATGGTGAAAAGTTTGCCTTTATAGTTATGTCGGAACTTTGGTCAAAACACATCAAGTAGAAAATAGATCGAAGAGTAAATTAAGTTATTTCAGGTAACAGGCAGATTGTTGTAGAAAAGTAACGATAACAACAAAGTAAGAGACAAACATAATTATTTTTTTTTCACAGCCATATGCATAACATAAACTTAAGGAAGAAATAAAACTAAAAGTCTGCAAAATGAAACACAAATGATATTTGTCCATGCTTGGAAAATATTGGGCCAACATTTTTCCTTCCCTACCAGAGCAACCTGGGAGATAATCAGTGAAGCAAAGATCCAAGATGACGGTTCAAGTTGAGTTGCTAACAGTTAATCAAACATCGATGGAATTGAAAAGGTATTATAATGTGAAAATTCAAGATTTCAAAGCAGGATTTTAAAACTACACATACGTCTAATTATATAGAGAATAACAAGAAACTAAAAGGAAATGTGGATGGCTTCGAAAATGAGAAAACATTTGCAACTACAATTATAGCTGTTTTGTCACTGTTTTGTATCCCATGCAGAATGGAATGCGCATAATGCGCATAATAAGTAATATAAATTGGACTGAGTGAAGTACAACTCAGGGAGTAATCGGGCGAGTCGGCTTTATAAGGCAGGTAAACCATTACATGTATTTATCAACCAAGTTGGTTATTATTCAACCGTCAAGGGCATGCTCATATGCAACTAAAAGCCTACACATTATACGCCTCGGCTAAATCGTCATTCGTGAGCAAACCAGATGCAGGAACTTTCTATTCATTAGAAATTTTAAATTCATCAATTGTAATGAAGTGTACTTTTAAGGTAATACAAAAGAGCAACAAAAACAACCAGAACTGTTCGTGTTAACCCTTTTCCTTTATTTTATTATTCGCATTATTGCCGATTACACAAACGGTGATTTATGAAGCAATGTTAAAGCAAACTACTACTACAAGAATCGGGAGGGTACTTTAACAAGATACATTAACAATTGTTGTTTGTTTTGATGGTAACACAAATTTCATTGCGAAGGTCTGTCCCTACTAACATTTATTTTGCCCAACGAGAACGTCTTCGAGAACGTCGAAAACGTACTGCGAAACGTCGGCGAGGACCTGGCCTACGACGGTTGGGTGGCCATGGGCGCCGCGCTGCAAAACGTCGTCGAGAAGGAATTCGACGATTTGGCGGCCAGGGGCGCCGTGCAGCGAAACGTCGTCGTGAGGGGATTCGACGATTAGGCGGCCAAGGGCGTCGTGCAGCAAAACGTCGTCGGGAAGGAATTCGACGATTGGGTGGCCAAGGGCGCCGTGCAGCGAAACGACGTCGAGGAGGAATTCGACGATTGTGTGGCCAGGGTCGTAGGGGACGGCGTGGATCTTCGTAATCTGACAACCAAAAAGGCATAAAAAAATAACGTTTTCGACCACGACAATACCTACATCTATTAATTCAAGCAAGTAAATTCCGCCATTGTATCCATAACTTATGATGTTTTAATTTTAACCTCTATTTGGAGCCAACATTTAGTAACAGACAAAATAGACAAGACCTACGTAGCTGCGATTCTGGCTAATTGGTCTTAATATGGGACAGTCTACATTTTTCTGAAATTTTTGGTAGCTAATTTCAAATAACCGATAATTAATTATGCGAAAACTTTACGTAGATTCTTCCCACTGAATCTAATCTACAAATGTTTTTTTTTTTCTTATTAAATTCCACTAAACGTCTTATGCATGTTTAACTCCTGTATCTCAACATTGCTCAGGGAAAGGGAAACAAATGTAAAAGTCAAGCTTGTATCCAAAGCTGCAAGTGTTCCAAACCAAATTGGCCAGGATTGTGAGCTCATCAATTTAACGAACGTATCTTACCCAGATCATCCAGCTCATCCTCGGGAATTTCTGAGAAAATATAATTACACGACAAAAATCAAAATATTATATTAAGTTCGGAATCTATTTAATGCAATATAAATATTTTGTTCATTTAATATTTTCGTCTTACCTAGCTCGTCAAGTTCATTATCAGAAATGTCTGAGAAAATAGAATACCTTATTACATGAAATTTTCGCGACACGTTAATTTCGCGAATTTCGCGATTTGAAAAAAAATCGCGAAATTTAAGTGACGCGAAAATTAAATGTCGCGAAAATAACATGACGCGAAAATTAAGTGACGCACATTATGTCAATAATTTAAAAAATGACTTTATTACCATTACACACGTTTATAACAATCATTTTGAACTATTCTTTGGTAATGTTCTGGTCCTTCAAGCATGAACTACAAACCGTGCCTTGTATACACTGTGAGAACATCTTTCTTGTTACTGTTTACATAATCAGTTGCGTTTCTGTTTATTTGGACATTGTTGATTAAGTTGTTTGATTAAATTCAGGGACATGTTAAATAACATTGACAAAGAAATAAAGTGTGTCTTATTCAAAAACGCGAAATTAAAGTGAGTCAAAATGCAAAATTCTCGCAAAATCGCGAAATTAAGGTGTCGCGAAATATGCGAACCTCAAAATCGCGAAATTAACGTGTCGCGAAAATTTCATGTAATAAGGTAACACAACATCGTTTCAGATTTTTGTTTGGGTAAACGTGAACCAAACATGACGCGTTTATATTTTGTTTATGTTCAGAATTTAGTTTTAGTTGTGATTTTTTTTTTTAAATCAAATACTTTTGTCTCACCAAGATCATCAACCTCGTCCTGGAGAACGTCTGCAAGAAAAATATTATCGTGTTTAAAGTGACATTCTATAGAACAAAACAGAAGCAATAGTTTGGATATAAAGTAATGGTCCTAGTAAGAAGTAGGTAACATAACGGCAGGGAATGCAGAAAGGTGTTAATTTTGATATTGTTGAATCCGTCCACCTCATTGGCTAAAACGTGAAAATCTACCATAAGGGACCGGTCATTATTTACTGGGGGGTGAGGGCCACTAAACTGAGAAAAAGTTTGGCCAAGAAGTTGTGGCCCACCCCCATAAAGAGTTTAAAAAAAATTGACCCTCCAAAAACTCAAATAAAGAAAATTTTGACCCTCCCCGACGGCAAAACAGTAAAACAGTGGATTATGAATAACTCCCTCCTATTCTATAGTCAGATATTAACCTTGTTTAAAAAGAATCAATAATAAAGATATCGTCCTTTCTGCATCTTCTGTTAAATGTCAATGTGTACTCAGTTGCCGATTAACAGATTTATTAAAGTTGTAACCCGGAATAATAATGGGGGGAGCCCGCTTTACTGTTGCAAAAAGGGAGGGAATTTATTTATACAATATAATTAAGTTATTGCAATCTCATGTGTTCGTATTACCTGGATCATCAAGTTCATCCTCAGGACTGTCTGAAAAATTAAAATCACACAGCATGATTTAAATTTTCACTTTGACAAACGGACACCAAAAAATCACGCGTTTTATATTTTATTATGTTCCGAATTTAGTTCTAATTAAGAGATTTGCTGGGGATCCTATCCTAGATCCACCGCTGCTTTTATGTTTATTTTTAATGATGCGTTGCATTATAGAAGAGAACTGAATAGTATATTTGGAATAAACTGCTAAATGATGGTGTTTTCGTGATCAGTCGTTAATCACGTCGCGCAAAACAATATTCATATCAAATGATAACTAGAATAGTCAAATTATAATAAGTGGAATAAACTCAGTAGTATAGGGCCATTAGATTTAACCCCGCGAATGTATAGGTAGGTATAGTTTGGTATAGGTATAGGTATAGGTAACTTATTAATATGTATTATCAATTACCTATACCTTTCGTGTTAATAAATGACTAGGGATAGTGCCTAGGTAAATCATTAAAACAATAGGAACAATAGGTTTGCCCAAACTTGCCCGCTCTATTCCAACTCACTTCAAAACAAAAAAACAACTGACACAGATATCCTTTACAGAGATAGATCAAAACAACATATCTTTACCACTAGACCATCAAAGCTGTGGCCGATATTTTAACCGAATGAAACTAATAAGAGGGTTCCGAAACATTCAAGTTTAGAAGCAAATAAATTGCACAGTATAACAAACCGCTTTTTACTTTACTAAGATCCGCAACATTCTCATTGCCGCTTCATCGCTAGACTATATCGATTTTCAGTTTCTCAGCCATCACCCACTTTAAGTTTTTGTTTCTTTTCCGGTAGCTTCAATGTTCAAACTTTTAATTATGCGAACTTTCACTGAACTAAATTTGCATGAAAAATTAGCACCTCGGAAAAATAAACAAAGCAACCAATTACATGCGTTACTAAAACAATAAACCCACACTGTTCAAGTAAAAATATATTTAATAATAACAAAACGCATTAAGGTTTCACCAAATCATTATGTCAACAAAAGCTGTTTTATTTAGAACAACTGAAATCCATATATTACACAAACGAAAAGGAAATCAAGAACAAAATATTAGAATGAAATAACTTTACGGACGCAGCGCGAACTCACTCTAAGGCCGTATTGCAGCCCTAAAGCTTTGTTGGCTTTTTTCGGAAGCGAAGGTTTCCTCTGAAAACGATTTTACGTTTGGTTCATCTCCGTGTTCGTAAATCCACTTTATTTTATCGTTTGAATAATGTCTTAATTTAACTGGAGAACTCGGACGGGGGTTGTAAGGATTTTGGGAACTGGTATATTTCTATAACGCCGCGTCTTTCATCCAAGAAATTTTTATTCGATACTGTTTTCGCAAATCCCTGATCATATATATAAAGTAACTAGATATCCGTGTTTACTGTTGTGATCAAATGATAGGGGTACAGGAGGGGTACAGCAAGGGTACAGAAGGGGTACAGGAGGGGTACAGAAAGGGTACAAGAGGGGTACAGGAGTTTTCGCCACAATTCTTTATTTTCCCCTCCTCCTCCTCCTCCTCCTCCTCCACCTCCTCCACCACCTCCTCCACCTCCTCAATTCTATTGTTTTTCCTCCTCCTCCTCCTCCTCCTCCTCCTCCTCCTCCTCAATTCTATTGTTTCCTCCTCCTCCTCCTCCACAATTCTATTTGTGGAGGAGGAGGAGGAGGAGGAAAAACAATAGAATTGAAGAGGTGGAGGAGGAGGAGGAGGAGGAGTTGAGGAGGAGGAGGAGGAGGAGGAGGAGGAGGAGGAGGAGGAGGAGGAGGAGGAAAAACAATAGAATTGAGGCGGTGGAGGAGGTGGTGGCGGAGGTGGAGGAGGAGGAGGAGGAGGTGGAGGTGGAGGAGAAGGAGGAGGAGGAGGGGAAAATAAAGAATTGTGGCGAAAACTCCTGTACCCCTCTTGTACCCTTTCTGTACCCCTCCTGTACCCCTATCATTTGATCACAACAGTAAACACGGATATCTAGTTACTTTATATATATGATCAAGGATTTGCGAAAACAGTATCGAATAAAAATTTCTTGGATGAAAAACGCGGCGTTATAGAAATATACCAGTTCCCAAAATCCTTACACGCTTGGAAATTGTTGCTCGAAATTGGGCCACATTTAATGTCCAGCTCTCACCAGTCCTCTTGTTTAAAATCTCGCTCGGCCGTTTAATTTTCCCTCGCGATGAGAGAAAATACGCCAGGCTTTTACCCTTTTTGAGGGGGACTGGCCCTAGTAAACAACGTTTGGCCGCCAAATGCGAAATCCTCGAAGAAAAAGCTTTCTTTTGATACCTTGTTTGCCGCAAAACACCCTATTTTGAAAGAATAAGGCGTTTCTGACGAAGCACTTCGAAACCAGCTTAATACGAGTAAAATTCTGGTTCTAGTGGA
This sequence comes from Cladopsammia gracilis, assembly GCA_022457155.1. Taxonomy (NCBI): domain Eukaryota; kingdom Metazoa; phylum Cnidaria; class Anthozoa; order Scleractinia; family Dendrophylliidae; genus Cladopsammia; species Cladopsammia gracilis. Next base: position 374,142 of record JAJGOT010000504.1, on the reverse strand, counting down.
GTTTGCAAAATGATTTATTTGAGTTCCTTGGCGCCCATTTTTGGAAAAGTAAAACCATAGTTCCCTAGAAAAGGTATTTATCTTTTGTTTTTGTGAAAAAAATAGTTTAAATTTGGAGCGCAAGAGTTTGAATTTTTGTACCAAAAATAGCAAAACTCTGCATTGCATTCTAGGTCAAGAACTATAAAGCCTATTCTGTATGCATGGGAAGCAACAAGAAGAAACCTCCGCGGAGGTCTCCTAAGTGTTCATCGAAAAGTCGATTTCCACTCGGTGAATTATCAAGACAAAAAGCTAACCTCCGTGATGAATATTTAACAAAAAGTAAGGAGCTGTGTGCGTTGAAAAAGAAAATTAAGCGTCTCCAGGAGAAGAGTGAGAAAGTACAAGAATGCATGAACCAGCTTGAAATAACACCAGTTCAACCACCTTCAAATGCATTTGAAATTTCAAAAAATACCTCCACCAGACGTAAAAAGGACCCCTCGAAACTTTCTGATGATGGTAAACTGAAGCTACCTCGACGAAGTGCCCAGAGGAGGCAGTTAGAAACCTTAATGGCTGCTGCACAGATCAATGGGGGCACTGTAGAGAACAGAGCTCCTGCTCTAGAAGGTATGGTCTCTACTGTCCTAAAGTATAGCAAAATAAAAGATGTTTCCAAATATTTCTGCTCATCCAAAAAAATGAAAAAAGCAGCACTGGTGAAAATAAAATTGGCGTCACAGGATTATGAAAAAAGTGATGAAAATTTTGTCCGCTCACTTTCACTGCTCTATGCGGGAGGGGTTATTGGAAAAGTGAAGTACGAGCAAGGGAGGTCTGCACTTGTTATGAAGCACACTGGAAAGACCACTAAGAAAGGAAATCCGTCAAAGCAGCGGATCACATTTGGTTTTGGAATCCCTATTCCAAGACCACTTGCTTACAAAGAGTTAATGCACAACATTGCACAAATTGACATTGGAGAACTCATTTCTGTGAGAGACACCTTGTGTGCTACCTTGCCCCCAGAACAGAGAGTTGCTGGTATGTACAGAGAATTAGAAACATTGCTTCTCACCCTAAGCAAATTCTATATTGAAACAGATCCCATAAGAAAGGACAGTGAAAAACTGATTTGATTTGGTGAGAAGGGAGCTTTTAAAGTAGCAATTGGTGGTGACGGTGCCCCCTTTGGAAAATGGGATGAATCAATGTCTTGGTTGGTTAGCTTCCTTAATGTGGGTGCAAGAGTTGCAAGCCCAAATGACAATTTCCTGTTGTTTGGTGCCAATTGTAAGGAAGATCATCCTGCCGTAAGACTGTTTACCAAGCAATTAGCCTCCCAAATTGAAGAAATTGAAAAGAAAACCTACACTGTCTCAGGGGTTCAAGTAACTTTTTCATTTGAACTGGTTCCTTCTGACATGAAATTTCTTTGTTTCATTAATGGGGAACTTAACAATGCCGCCAATTATTTTTCAAGCTTTGCCAATGTATCAAAGGCAGATTGTACTACATTGAATGGTAAATTTGGAACAACCCCAGATTGCAAATGGAAACCTTGGCCATACCAACAAAGACTGAACATCGCTAGGCAGGTTTCAAGGTTCAAAGATAAGATTCCTCCTAACCTTGCCAAGTCCACACAGAGAAGTAGGGTTACTCAGTTCATTGCAAACAAGAAGTCAAGACAAGAATTTGACCCTTTAATTGGTAATCTTTGCGATAAAGAAGTTGTCGAGCCCCTCCATTTAAAAAATAATGGAGTGCAACGTCTGCATTCAATGCTTTTGGGCTTGGCAATTTCATTGAGTAACATCCCAGACAAAATCAGCAGCTTGTCAGATCTCCCCCCATCAAGTGCAATTTCCAGGTACTTGAAAGCATTAGAGTCTGATGTGAAAGCTGGCCGCCTAAAAAAACAACTAGGAAAGTGGATTCTAGAAGACAGGTCAAAAGACAAGGACTTTTCCTATAGATTAACTGGGAAAGACTCTAAACTTGTCCTGCATGGTTTCATGTTTCTAGTAGATGCAATCAAGGGGGATTCAGAGAACCCTAAATTACTCATGAAGCTCATCTGCATTGTTTTCATGGCAATCAAGTTGAGAGACTGTGCTTCAAGGTTCTCTATGTATCATATCACCCCTCCAGTTGTCCAAGAGCTGCAAGAAATAAGCCATGATTACTTCACAGCAGTAGTCCTTTTCACTGGCAATGTTTCAGGCACAGTCTGGAGTATTGGGCATCTAGCTCCAGTTCATACTCAGTGGATGTTTGACAGATATGGAACTGGTCTTGGTGTAAACACAATGCAGGGAAGGGAGGCGAAGCACGTCCAGATTGCTAGTTATGCGAAAAACAGTCTTTTCAAAGAACGTTGGCCCCAAGTGTTCCGACATGACTACATCAGTAAACTTTGGCTTCCTATTCAGCAGCCCTCCCTCTTGACCTATCACCAGGCAAAGGACAGTCTCATCCCCAGTCGCGTGACAAAAGATCCACAACATCACTGTTATTGTGGTTTTTCTACGGCTGAATGCAATGAAAAGTGCTACTATTGTGGCCATCCATTCATGGCTGAAGTAACAAGGTCAGTTAAGGAGGGAAAGCCCACTGAGGTGTGCCTAAAGTATCAGTCATTAGTTAAGTCAAGGGAAATCTTAAAATGCTTCTCAAAATGCTCTCAAAATGAATGTACTGTGGATTAAGTTGAACCTCAGCTGCTTGAGGATTAACAAAATAACTGATGTTTTTTTATGCTTTATATTTCTCATGAGCAGAGAGCTGAGGAAAATATCACTTTATTAACTGCAACGGTACATATTGTAACCCAAGTTTTCTCTGTTTACATATTGCTTAACAAAGAGTTCAGTTTGAGTGCTTTCAATAACCACGTGGAAGCAAAACATCTGGAAATTAATATGAAAGTGGAATGTATATTTGACTTTATTGAATAATAATATTTGATATTGTTTTAATAACATGGTTTCCAAAACTTCCAGCCAATTTTTGAAATTTATATGAAAAAATTAATATGAAAATTAATATGAAAGTTAATATTAATAAAAAAAAATAGGAAAGTTGAATGTATTATTGACTTGATTGAATAATAATATGCACTTATTGACTGAGTGGGAGGGCCGGACGGGAAAATATTTGGCTCGAGGTCATGGCGTAGAGACCGAGCACGACAAGGTCCGTGCGCCATGACCGGGAGCCAAATATTTTCCCGTCCGGCCCAACCTAACTCAGTCAATAAATTGGGTATGGGGAAATGGGGTATGGGAAATGGGGTATGGGAAATGGGGTATATTGGTACCAAATATCAAAAATTATTGTAAACAGAATACAGAAAAATAGCCATATTTTAAGCAAAAAAAATACTGATTACCTTGGTAAAAACACCAGAGATCCCCAATACCCAAAGCCCCTGGCATGGCCGGGCCTGAAATTTTTTTTGTTTAACTATTTCAAAATGCATGAATATAATGTCAGTTAACAGGCATGCTACTTTCCTTACATTATCAGTTGTATTAAATGTTATGACAATGCATTTTAGAATGCATACATCAATGGAGCCTTTCTCAATCTTTAACTGACAATAGTTAAGGAATTTCAACTGTCGAAATAAACCAGTGACTTTCTGTAGTCAGTGTTGGCTAATACCAAATGAATTCCAGTAGCCATAGTGGAATTTTGCTTGCAAACACTCTGCTCTTTCATTGTAGGTCATCACTCCTTTTTTGTCTTCACTGACAATGAGCTTGGCTTGCCCCTTTCCTTCTCCCAGCTGCTTGATAAATCCGCCACAGTCTTCAAATTGATCAAATAAATGACATAGCCTTCTCAGACTGAAAAAAGTAATTGTGACATAACCTGGTTTCTCTTCAACGTCCACACCATACCTTGTTCGGCCAAGTACCTCTTTTTGTAAAAGGTTGAAAACCTCCCGTGCCATTGGGAGATCGAAAACGACCATCCACGGGTGCAATTTACTCATCCTTGGAGATAGCCGGCGATCAATGGCAGATTTCGCCCGAATCATACAACGCTGAAGCATTGGATAAAGTTCACCAACTTTATTTTTAGCTCGCTCTCGAATCCCTCCAAAGTTTCCTTTCACAACTAACTCAGTAATTTGGTTTAGTCGGTTAAATGTGATATCTAGATCCCTCAATTTATGTGCATTCAAAATTCTTCGCTCAAATGCTGACTTCTTATGCTTGAGAGCCTCCTTTATTGAGAAAATTAGTTCTTCTTCGGTGGGTTCAGAGCGATCCGCCATCTTGGATTTAGTTAAACTTCACCCCAGGTTACGCGCGGCCAAATTGAAAGTTGGCCCAATTTCGAGCAAAAATTTCCAAGCGTGTACAACCCCCGTCCGAGTTCTCCAGTTAAATTAAGACATTATTCAAACGATAAAATAAAGTGGATTTACGAACACGGAGATGAACCAAACGTAAAATCGTTTTCAGAGGAAACCTTCGCTTCCGAAAAAAGCCAACAAAGCTTTAGGGAATCCAAATTGTGACGTCATTGACTAGACACCTAGGCATCCAGGCACCCAGATACCTAGGCACCTAGGCTGTAAAACGGCGTAGAACAGCCTTATACTACTACTAAAATCGTGTTTTTTACCTCATTAAAACAAAATTAATCTTACAAATATATCATACCCATTTCATGTTGGTCATCTTCATTGTCCTCTGTGAATATGAAATCAAAAGGGATAATTAAGTTTCAACTTTTTGCGCCCAAGACGCACTTAAAAAGCTTCAGTGGTTTATGTTCTGATAAATTCGTGTTTTATTTTCTCACAGGAGAATTAAGTCCATCAATATCCGGGCCACTTAAAGGAGCTTTTTCATGGGGTTTTGATATTTTCGGATCAAAACTTCCCTTCTTGTTGTAACTCTTCGATATGTCGTAAAACTAAACATAGTGCATGGTTCTCAATCGTGCGCTCTAATAAGATATGTTTAACATCTATGGTAAAGTAAGAGACTTAGGAAATTGTTACGCATATTTTAATTGAAATAAATTCTAACAAAGATGTTCTTTTGCGCATGCAGTAAATGCGGCGCTTTTGATGCCCTTTGATCAAAGATCAATGACAGTAGGATCAAAGAAAATAATGTTCTATTCTCGTAAAAGCCCTTCACGATGTTAGGCCTGCAAGGCGTAGAAAATTATGTTTATGCTGAACATCTGCAGCCCAAGACAATCACTTTTACTCTCAGAGCACTAGTATAATATTTTTAAACAAAACTGGCACGCATAGGTTTTCTGGGCTTGTAAAAGTACCTCCAAAATGGTGACATAGCCCCCTTTGAGAAACTAGATATACAAGACGAACAATGTCTTACCTATGTCGGCTGGATGGTCATCAATATCCTCTGCAAAAATAACATATGCACCGAATATGAGGAAGTTAATTTTACATCATATGTCAGTGTCAATGTTAGAAAAGAAACATTAAAAATCGCTGCTTCTAGGATCGGTTTACAAATATGAGATATTTTTTATCATAAGTCAGTGTTGATGTTATAAAAGAAATGTTGAAATCGTTGCTTCCAGGGTTGATTTACACTGACAAAGTTTCTTTGATCAAACTGTCTGATGGCGTAAACGGCCTTTACGTAAATTTTACATGAATTTACAGGAATTCTAGGGAAATTATACATTTAGATTAAGGACACATGAATATCAAATATTCCTGAGCTCGAAGCGTTTGTATCGATAAAGTGTTTCAAATTTTTATAAACCCAGATCATTTGTCAACTCATCATGCTTACTGTACATGCAACAGAAAAAGTAGTTTGCTATGAGAGTTAGTTTGTAAAGAATGTGTGGCGCTGCGTTTGTGTGTGTGAAGGGGGGGGGGGGGGGGGGGGGTACGTAAATTTGTTTTTTCAACTGAGTTGATAAGTTAAGGGACACTGTCCCGCCTAAATAACGAAATTGGATAAAAAGATTCTATGGAGCAAAACAAAAGCAGTAGTTTGGATATAAAGTGACTGTAGGATTACAAGGATTGAAGTGGATAACAGTTCATCAATTTTGATTTCGTGACAGGCGGTCAAGAAGTCAAAGTTTCCATTCTGGTGGAAGATTGAGATTTTTAGTCGTTATTTTGTCATTTTAGTTCATAATCTTTGCGCTCATCACTTTTCACGATTTTTTCTTCATACTTCAAGATAATAAAGCAAGTTTCTGGCCAAAATCATGGTAACACGATATTTCAGCCGGGACAGTGTCCATTTAATGTTTTCAAGGCAGCCAATAAATGAATCAAATAGTCAAATTTAAAGACGGTCATTTTAATATTTCTTCAAGCACGCATGTAGATTCTTAGAGCTGTGAAGGATATCTTTTTCTACCCATGCCTATTGCCTATTTTTTTAACGGATCATCTTTGTGAAATGAAATATCAAAACAAGTTATGAATTCCAAAACTGGCACAAAATCTGGTAATGTTTCTATTCGTATTCGGCGAATTGCCTTTATGCTATGTTAAAATACCAATAAAAATAGACGACTTATATTCAGCACTTATTAACTAGGTAAAATTAATTTTAAACAAATCATATAGTTTATTTATTTTTCTTTTTTATATCGAATTATTATTTTTGTCTGCGATGTTGTATGGCATACTATTCTTTATATAAGGTAAAAAGGCGTCTTACCCGAGTTTGCTGCATCTTCGATGAGAACGTCTAAAAAAATGAAGAATACAGGAATTGGCAAGATACGTCTTTCTTTTAATAGCGAAAGGTTAAAAACGTTATCGTACTAGCTATGTTGATAAAATAATACAAGTTTAGAGTTTGTGATTATGGTCAAAATAGGGTCGCCTTACCTTGATTTTCCACTGGTAGAGCTATAAGGAGAGAATACAACCGTAAACGAAAAGTTAAGTCGGTTCTTGAGATTTAAAGAGTGCAATTTATAAATTTATTTTTACAAATGTAATTCTTAACGTTTAGTATAGTAGGTCCACATCAGCCCTTTTTTTGGCTGCCTTTTATCCACCCTACTTATCAAATAAAGAATGTATGTATGTATGTATGTATGCTAACTATGTAATGCCGACAACAAGAATCGACATACACACACATCTTACCTTGATAACAAACGCTCGCCCCAAGTAATAGAACTACAACGAGCCACAGCTTTGACTCCATGGCTACGCTGAGGGCTGAGCTCTAAAGGTAAAATAAAACGTCTTTTACATCCACTTTTATACATCTTAAATGCAATATTATCTTCAGAGATAAAAAACCAATACAATTAATGGATCGTATTGACCATGGAGCATCCAAATTAAGTTGAAAAACGCATTTTGTTATTTTCTACCTTATCGCGACCGCTACAAAAAATATTGATCAATATGTATGTTAATGATGTCGGTAACCTTTATTTGACACTTGTGAGTCGATGCCCACGACCATTACTTTATAAAATGTGACACGATACAATCCACTTGACGACGCACGGTAAACTTGTCAATCGTATTTAAAAAAAAGGAACACTTAAACTCCATGCTAAAATTAGGAACCTAAGAAGGTTTAATGACGCTGAAATGAGGCTAAAACGACAATATCTACTACACTCAATTAGAAAGCAGCAATTTTTCAGTAACCAATAAATCACATTTGGCGAAAGGAAAATACATTATAAAATACATTATGGGGTAATGAATGACCTCCAACTGATTGAGACGAATTGTTACACTGTGAAGAGTTTCATTCTCGAGCCGACCAGTTGCAAAAAAAGACCGCAACTGTATTGGTCGGATTCCACATACATGTATACATGTATTAAAATAAATTTTCCTTTTTACATTGGTCTAGTAAACAGTGCGACAAAAAACGAATCGAATATTAATACATGTACTTATGTTTGGCCGTTGGTATCAATCACTTTTTAACCAATATTCGCCATTCCATTTTACCGTTAATAAGGTAAATTCTTTCAGTTGATCTGAGAAATTAAAAGTCATCCACGTGTATTGTTTTTCAGTTACATGTACTCTGCATATTAAGTACCGGTAAACATACTTGGAGCGTGCGTCACGATAACATAGCTAGTTAGTCCATTGTATCATGAAACAATTTCCTGTCACGCAAAATTAAAATTATCGTATTTGCTGCATTTATTCGTTTTTATACATTCTTGTTTACTCTTGTCAAAAGAGAGATTGATATTTTAGAATCGCAGTTTCAAAAACTGGAACCTGTTATTGCATTTCTACTGGCAGTGGATGTTATTCTATAATACCAGTCTAGGTTGTTTCACCATTGTAGGTATAAACTATCAAGTAAGCAATCAAGTAAGCCCCTCTTGCCTCTTGATTCTATTAGGAATATACTTTCCTCTGCGTAATAACAAAAATAAATGTCATCTAATCGATACCTACATTTCTCTCGTCATTAGAATAACTAAGACATAGCTACAGATTCCTGTTTGATTAAAAAAATATTCATCAATGTTCTGATATCAGGCAAGGCTATTATTCTTAGCCTAGCGTCTTCTCCGTTGGTCTTTCGACCAACATATTAATACAAAACTTAGGTAATAAAGAAACAAAGTATGCTAGTTGAAGTCAGATCCTAACGACATATATTGCAAAGTTTACTTTGCAGCTGAAAATATATTTTTTAAGTTGGTTTGCTTGAGGACACACTAAAGATTCCTTATTTTGTCATGTCAGCTCAGGATATCTGATTTTGTCAGCCTGTTAGTAATTGTCCATTGTGTCAACTGTCTGTTACTGTTTTCCTCTTATTTGTTTGCTTTTTAGGGGACTGATTTTTTTATAAAACTCAATTGTTTTTTTTTTTTTTACAGATGTTTGATTTAAGGATGTTCTGATGAAAAAATAGTTTGCATGATATTTTTTTTCCCAAAGTTTGCCATTGTTAGGTGACGAGTTACCTATATCAGAAAGGCAAAAACAAAGTGGAGACAATGGTTCCCTGTTGAAACAATTCTGCGTCTATCGAGTTATGGATGCACGTGGAAAGTTTGGAGAGCACGAGGGAAGTGTAAGAGTCGCTCTGGGCGATAGCCGACAGCAACTCTAGCTCAGTCACGGCTTTTGGACTGCATAGCGAGTCTCCGTTCCAGTTCATGAACCATTTCTCCACTGAGCAGACTGAGTTCGACCAAACCTGCACACAGCAACCTGTGATGCGAAAAAAAATACAAACTTGCTCGTTTTAGTTCCTACCGCCGCGTAGTGAGATTTTTCGGTTCCAATCCGCTTTAAACAATGTTTAGGAACAATTTCAAGGAATTGAAGCATAAGGCATATACCATATTCCAAAGCCAATATATTAAAGGCATTTTCAGATAATTGTGCTTGTTCGTTTTTTTTTTTTTTGTTGTTGTTGTTGTTGTTGTTGTTTTTTCTTTTTTTGTCAGATCAAGCGGTTTGAACAACTTTGCCAAGGTGAACTTTCATTCAGCTTCGCCAAGGCCGGTGAACTGCGATACGCGGCAATAATTTTTGCGCCTTTTTTCGTTCAGTCATGCGATCAATATTTTGTTTCTTTTCCTTTCGCTATGTTATAAAAGAATTGGTTTATGCTCTTAGCTGTGCATCTATCGAGTTATAGATGCACTTGGAAAGCTTCGAAAGCACCGAGAAGCTAGAGTTGCTCTTGACTATCGCCTCGAGCAACTCTTACGCTTCTCTCGTGCTATCCAAACTTCCCGCGTGCATCCATATATAACTTGATAGACTTACGCTAAGCATGAACCAATTCTTAATTCTTGTTTATTTAGTTTCATTATAAAATTATATCCAAATTGACATATTAAGTAACTGATATAGCATTCTTTGGATTCTATGGAAGGCCAACACAAGCTGTACATATAGTAGTAAACTAGTGAAACACTTGTGGTGGGAAATATCAATAGCAGTCACCTGTTTTTATTCAATAAAATCTTTGTGAAGGTAATCATTAGGAAGTAACCAACAATGCTTTTAAATAAAATAAAATAAATAAAATAAATAACTATATTTAAAGAGGAAAGCCACATCAGCCGTAGCTGGTTTTCATATTCATTACCGATTAAGTGCGCAGAGGTCTGCTTCTACTTACATTATTCCCAGCAAACCTTGCATAGTTTCTTAAGAATAAAAGGCGAATTACGTAGCTTCTTAAGTAGTCTTACATAGTTTCTTAAGAATAAAAGGCGAATTTCGTCCTGGTTGCAATCTTAAGTTTGCCATTTTTCCTATAGAGTGAGTTTTTTTTTTTTGTTTTTTTTTTATTGACGTCAAAGTAAGTACGGCAGACACTGTTAGATACTCAAAGGAAGTAATTTTCAGATCGAAAAAAAAATCGATATCTAAATCGGAGTTTTACGCTTTTAAACCTGTTTCCGAGCTGCATTATTTCCTAGTTCCCACGAATAATGTCTACGGACTGCGTACGTTACGTGCGTCCATCTTTTTGTGTGTTTAAAATTGCATATTAGTTTCTGAACAATAAAAGACAAATTGCTTTCCAGTTGCAATCTTAATTAAGTTTGCCATTGTTTCTAGAGAGCAGGGTTATTATTTATTTTTCCCAACGTACACGTATGGCAGACACTGTTGGATACCGTAGTGCTTTGAATAGCGATATATATATATATTATTTGGAGTATCCACGGGAAGCTATTTTCAGAGCGAACAAAAAATCCAACAACTAAGTCGGTTTAATCTTTTTAAATTTCATTACTGAATTAAAGAATTCAAGTATCCATTCTGAAATAAACGACAAAGAGACCCTTGAGATTTCATATCATCCTGGTGTCAATATGAGATTTAACCAAAATGCCCACGTAAGGAGCGAACCAGGGAACTTCTCCTCTCATTACACATATCACTGCCGGGGCTTCTTTATGAATAGATGCATTCAATTTTTCTCACTGTTTCTTTATTTATCATGTTACCACAGTTGGCAATAAATAAATAACAGTTGTTTCCAAGTACACATAACAAACGCACACAAGCACACGAACTCCCCCCCCCCCCCCCCCCTATTTAATTTAAATTTGAATAAACGTAAGATAACATATTAGATAGATGCATTCAGTTGTAATAGAAAAATAATCAAGGTCATGTTTTATAGTTTAAGTTATACTGTTTGGCAACAGTAGTTTTTTTGCAACACAACCGTGAAAGTTTAGAAAAATCATAATCAAAAAAAGAATTGCCAAAAATTTGGTTCTATTTTGGGAAGGATCTCGGTGGCTGGTTGGCTCAAAATGCCAACTGTGACGATATATTTTTTACTACAAATCTGTTGGCTTTCTTATTCAAGGATTTCTGCGCAAAATAATGGTCTGTTATTTACCTTCCTGCTTAAGATATTCGTCAGTCAACTTTAAAGATGAACTTTTATCACCACCTGCACCACGTCTCAAAATATATATATATTTTTTTTCATTCTCAGATGACTGCCGTACATTGAAGTTCAAGTCTCCTATGGAAGGACACTATCTTCAGGGTCACGTTTATAAGAGCCTCAAAGTACAGAAAGAAAACGAGTGTGATGCAAAGTGTTTTATAGACAGTAACTGTATATCTTGTAATGTTGTATCTTCGCCTGAAGACGAACAATTGACGTGCGAAATGAGTAACTCTGACCATGAAATGAACCCCGAGTCACTGTTGCGTCGATTTGGATCCACGTACCATCCAACTGAGGTAAAATTATTGAAGCTTCAACCCTAAATAAATCTTTAACAATTAGATATATGAGCTCGAGATTTCTATCGCGTGATAAGTGATGAAGGCGAAGCCCGAATCAACTATTACGCAAAGAAATCAAGAGCGAATAATCTAATTGTTTTATTACAAATCTACTAGACGCTCAAAACTAACACCAAGACAGGATCGCTTTTTTTATTGAATAATGATATAAATAACAACCGCATACTAACAACCGCACACACTCACTTTCTACAACAGAATAGATAGTGAGTAGCGTAACAAGAGAACAGCATTCGTGATAGAACGCTAATAGATAAACGTAGAAAAACGTACTAGAATGCGCACATATTTCTCTCTATTTCCTTGAATAAGCAAGATTGCAGAAGTGCTTCATGCATTTTCCTCCTGAAAAAAACTTGGCCTCCGAAACATCAAAATTTTACTTATGTCGCTGTTATTTTGCCAAATGCGACCAAACAGACAACTTAATTGGCTAAAAAAAAAGTTATATGGAGCAAAAACAGAACAAGTCGTTTGTTAAGTGTATTACATTTTATAATATTTTTTTTCGTGACGGCCGGTTAGAAAAAAAACTGAACATATTGTCATTCTCTACACTTTGCCGAAATGTGTGTTAGGGATAAATAAACAACTACTGAAGACTGCAGGTGCTAACAAACTCATGAATAATTTTTAACGAGAACACAAAGGAAATCATTACCGTGAAGGAGGTTTGGATACCCGGTTTTAATTGCATAGATGTTGGCGATTTCTCCGCATAAATAACCACTTTAAGAAGCTTTATCAGACACTCGATAGAGTGTTACATCAGATATCCAAAAACCTTGAAAGGGGGAAAAAAACTCGGCTGCGCCTCATTTTTCAACCCACTTCTCGATATTTGGATATCCTGATGAAACATACATATTTTGTTTTTATTGTTGCAAAAATTTATTTACCATATACTATATTTCAAGATGTCTATGTGGGATCTTAAATGTGAAATCTTAAATGCGCAACATTTCACCTTTACTGATTTCGAAGTTTCTTGCTTAACGTCGTCATGTTAATGTCGATTTTACCAGAAAATACATGTTGCCAAACTTTAATTCAAAACCAGTTAATAGTGAAAATTCGACGTTTATCTGACTTGGAGAAGACCGCTTAAAAGCCGATTGAAAAATGTTGGTTTTACAATTGTGGTTAAAATTCTACACTAAAACGTGAAAAAAAAAAAAAAAAAAATTGATAAAGGCTATATAGAGTTATATAATTTAAAGTGAATAATGGCAACGGTATAAAAGCTAATAACAAATTTCAAATCTACAAAACCAAAACCGCCGGGTGAATTTGTCTCACAGGAAAGTATCTTAAATCTTTTTGTTCCTCATTAGAACGCCTGTTTGACAAATCCTTGCCCTTCACATTCAACATGTCAAAATGGATACACTGATAAAGGATTCCGGTGCATTAACAACACACAAGCAACTAGCACTCAAGGTATTTAACTTTTAGGAACCTATCATGATTTTTAATGTAAATAGGTATGAGCGGCGTAAATGTCTGAACCGTGATCATGAAATGTTGATCAACAATCAGGAAAATAATTTTACATAATACCCTCGCCGGATTTGTTTTCTGATGATGCTCGGAAGAATACCTTAAAAAGTAACAAGTGTTATGTTTCCTTCCTTGGGAGCATTATTTTCTCTTCTGCCTCTTCCTTGGACCAGGGGATGTGTGCGTTCGAAATCGAGTTAAGTTGAGACGAGCCTGCTCAGCCTAGTGGGTTTACCTAACACGATCCTAACGGAGTTCGGGATTTGCGGGATTGCCTATCAAGATGATTTTTTGCAAAAAATCGAGACCGTTTCGGCATCAGCCTACATCGAGTTCTTATAAAGGGCATTTGCTACATGTATTTGGTCTCCACTTTGACAAGTGTCACTCATTTTGTCGCAATGATCTCGAGCCAAATTGGGAGAAAAAAAATACATCGTTCAATCATATACATCAGTGATGGCTGAGCTTTGTTGTCGATATTTGATGGTATACATAAAAAATTGTTTATCTCGGAAATTGGAAATTTTACATTACAAAGGTAACAGAGATAAAAAAGATGAAATTCAGAAAGGGAAAATACACGCCACTCCCTGTGTCTCAGGTGTTCGCAGCTGTTGGCAAAGTGAAGTGAGGATCGCTTGCGTTGGTTACAAGATATTTCGTAACTAGCGTAATGTCGTATTTTTTTTTAATAAAAACGCTCATTTTCGCCTTTTTAGGTAAAGAATGCAGCAGAAAATAATTAATACATACATGTAACAAATAGAAAGAAGATACGGTAATGCAGAAAGTGTATGATCAGGATGCCCATGCCAAATAGTAATTAAAAGCTTTATGTGGGATTGGGCTTCCACGACACAATATTATTGATAAGAAGGTGACAGCGTTAGAGGCGCAAAACATACAATAAACGTAACTTAATTTAATGAACACTAAATACGAAATCATGTCTAAAATATAAAAACATAGTAAATCATATTTTGACTTACGTTTTCGTTTGCTTCAACCCAAGCGCCACAGACAACCCTAACGCCACAGACAACCCCATTGCCAAGGACAACCCCATTGCCAAGGACATCCCTATCGCCCCAGACAACCCCTACGCTACAGACAACCCCCGCGCCACAAACAACCAAAACCCATGTTCGGTATCCTGAAACATGCAGCACAGTAAAAGCAAATATAAGTGACGTCAGTGGCTTGTACGTCATCGATCCTGACGGACCTGAAGGCAAAGCTCCATTTCAAGTGTATTGTAACATGACAGACAAAGGAGGCATTGGAGTGACAGTTGTCAGTCATGATACTGAGAATAGAACTCATGTGAACGGTTGCGAACCTAATGGATGCTATTCACGTGACGTTAACTACACAGGTGTCAGCTTCTCCCAGCTGACAGCTCTAACAGATGTCTCCACATACTGCGAGCAGTTCATCAGTTACGAATGTAAAGATTCCAGACTTTTCAAGGGAGGAAACGCCTGGTGGGTGTCTCGCGATGGACGAAAAATGGATTACTGGGGTGGCGCTACTAAGAAACATGAGTGTGCCTGCGCAGTGACAAGTACATGTGCTAAGGCAACAGAAAAATGTAACTGCGACGTGGAGGATGAAGTATGGCGTGAAGATAGCGGGCTGCTTACCAACAAGTTTGATCTGCCTGTTTCTCAGTTGAGGTTTGGCGATACGAAAGGGGAGAAGGAAGAAGGATATCACACCTTGGGAAACTTAAAATGCTACGGAATGTCTTGAAGAACCTTACTGAACCCTATTTAGCATAGGGAGGGGGAAGGGGAGTGTGAGTGGGCTGACTTTTAAAATTCACAACTTTTTCTTCCATCTCAGGTATATTAAGGCCTGGGTCAGTTACGGTACATCCAAAAATTTAAGGGGGGGTGGTCTATCTCATAAAGTATGGAACATATTGATATGAAACTTGGCCAAAGGCTTTAACTTGATACAAAGGTTAATTTTGATATGAAGTTGTCACGAAAAGAGTCACGCAACTGATTAAGGTATCAAATTTCCATGTTTTTCTTTAGGCTAAGTGCAGGAGAACTTAAACCACTCTGACTGACAAAATATCGTTTCGATATTTTTAAGTGCGCAAAGTCATACACGAAACTAACTGGAAGGCGTGTCCAGGTCACGTAACGATTGAAATGTCACGGTTTTGTTGTCACGCAAACATCAGAAAACAGTCATGCCACGTAGGTGGACCACGTTTCCAGTTACATTTGGAAAGTATATTAAAAGGGTAGAAATAATACCACTTAAAATTCTCAGAAAACACAAATTTTCCTTGTCTGCAAGAGCACTGAAGGAACCAACCGGAAGTAAAAGCTCAATTGGTCACGTGATAGGTTGCCATGGAAACATCAACGTCAAAAAGGACTATCTTAACGACTTGAATGTCGTTGCCAAGTCTCATACTTATGACACTTTTCTTTTTGAAGATAGACCATCCCCTTACTCTTATGATAAAATAGGGGCAGACCCAATCCTTAATATACCTGAGATGGCGAACGAATGGCACGAATGGCACGAATTCTTCTCATTTATATCACAGATAAGATAAGATAAGATAAGATAAGATAAGATAAGATAAGATAAGATAAGATAAGATAAGATAAGATAAGATAAGATAAGATAAGATAAGATAAGATAACTTAGATAAGATAAGATAAGATAAGATAAGAACTTTATTAATGTGTCAAAATCACTAGCATACAATGTACACTAATAGGGGACACCTAACTACACTATAACTACAATAATAATCTAATAATTAATGAAATATAAATTGTATGTACATATATAAATGTAGAAAAAGTATATAAATATAAATATATAAGATCGATTATCAGTTATTACATAAAAAAAACAGTCTTTACAAGTATTGTTCAGCAGGTTTGAGAAGTCAGCCAATTTAATGCGCTTTTTAAGCGTCTAATGATTCAGATGATCTAACAGATTTGTCAAGTTTAGACCAGATTTAACAGGTCCAAAATAAGTCAGGCTGTGTTTGCCGTAAGCAGCAGTCCGATATCTAGATATAGAAAAATCAGAATTTCTAATAAAGTACTCAGAATTGGTAACAACAAATAAATTCGCAATGTAAGGAGGCACTAGACCATTTTTGACTTTATACATTATGATTGCATTGGATTGTAGTCGTCGTGTATGAAGTGTTGGTAGTTTCGCCCTTTGCAAGAGTTCCTCATACGTCGATTTATTGTCACAATAAACAGCTCGTAATGCCCTTTCTTGAATGCGTTCTAATTTTCTGGCGTCAGAAGAACGACAAAAATGCCAGACAGTCTGACAGTATGTAAGATAAGGTCATATAGCAAATCTAACAATATGTAGTTTAGCAGATGTCGGAATAAGCTTACGTAATCTCAAAAGAACACCAGTTTGACTGGAGGCTTTTTTGCAAACATTGCTTACATGACTAGAAAATGATAGTTGATCGTCTAAGGTAACCTCTAAGAGCGTTATCACTGATTTCTGATCAATTATAGTGTCATTAATGACGATGTATAAATTCTTATGACAATTCCTCAAGCCCAGACTCGTCACCTGATATTTTGAAAAGTTTCGTTGTAAAAGGTTGTTGTTGTACCTATTCTCGTCAGTAAAGAAATTCAGATCATTTTGGAAAACATTCCAAAGAAGAGGCCCGAAGGCCGATCCCTGGGGACAACCTCTCGTGGACGCGTACAAATCACTTGACTCTGTTTTTCCTACTTGTAAAATATGATCGCATCAGGGCTAGTGATTCATTAGAAAAACTATATGCTCTCAGCTCATTGATCAGTAGAGGAGGGTGCAGTGAATCAAATTCCTTTGACATATCGGTGGATAAGACTCTAACAACGTTCCTTTTATCAACAGCCTGTTTCCATCTTTCTACTAATAGTTTCACAGCTCTGATCCTTTCGATATGCGGTCAGGTTGTTGCTTAACATTGGGTCTATAAATGATGTAAACTGTTTGCTTAATAATTGCTAAAATACCTTCCCTATCACTGTTTGTACTGTAATAGGCCTATAGCTTAACTCTTATTTATCAACTGGTATTAAATGTAAGGAGAAATAAAGACTCGGAAAAAAATCCGAGTCCCAGATGGGATTTGAACCCACGACCCTCCGTGATCTAGTCGGATGCTCTAACCACTGAGCTACTACTTAGAGCATCCGAATAGATCACGGAGGGTCGTGGGTTCAAATCCCATCTGGGACTCGGATTTTTTTCCGAGTCTTAATTTCTCCTTACATTTAATATCTTTGTTGTTATTGTTGTTTCATCTTTATCAACTGGTGAATTTACTAACTTTTACATCTACTCTGCCAAACAACCTGTATATTAACATGTTGTAAATATTGTTTTCAACTTGGCAATAATAATTCAAACGAAACAAAATCAAAATATCTCGGTGCGTGCATTTACTTACCGCACAGAAATCGTTTGTATAGAAAAAAAACATTCATTGAAAGTGCTTTGTACTTTGCGCAGCGGTATTTACCCACTTATTTGCTGCTCGAGTATCAGAATCACTCATTAGTGCGCTGCGCTCACCCGTGCGCAAATACTGTCCGGATGCCGTGCAAAGAACAGTCTGTATTAACTTTAAAATTTACCTGGTTAGTTTTGTTTTGGAAATTCCTTGTTCTGCTCTATGCACCAAGTGGATAATAAAAAAAGCATCGCTGAAGGCATCTCTACCAACACTAGCTACCTTGTTTGCTGACATCATCAATTAAGAGAGGATCAGGCTTGCCGGATACCGTTCGTATGTGGCTGTGTATTAAGAGGAATTGTTTGTAAGCTTTCTTTGGAGAACTGTCGTAGATACGTAAAGTGAAGTCGACGTTTTAGTTCAACGGTGTATGATTTATAGCATGCAATAAAACCAAATCCACTTTTTTGTGTGTTACAGTGTGTTTGTTTTTGTGCAATGACTTCAAACGAAATATTCATTATAAAAGACATGGAGTTCTAAGGAAACCATTTGGATATATTACATTTTGAGAAAATGAGGTACGCGGCAGATTTGCAATCGCCCAATTTACAGTTGTCTGCATTGTGACCTGGCCTTTGAGTGGAAGTGAGGGCCGGAGGTACTGCCTTGCTCCGTGACACACAAGTTAAATGCAGAATAAACTTAGACTATTTTATCCGTGATAAATAAACACTATCTCGCAAGCCATGCTAACCGCAGACATATGCTCACACAAAATCATGGACTGAGAAATTAACTCAGTGATCCTAGCATTCAGCGACTACTATTGATCTTGCGACAGTTAATATCTCCTGTCAGCATCACAGATAGAGACCTTTTTTCTAAGATTTATGAATCAACAACATTGAGAATAACATGACTGTTATATCTTAATTTTCATCTACAGTACACTCCCGCAGAACTCTCAAGGGGAACGGAAATTTGTTCGAGATAGCAGGGGTTTTAGATATCGAGGGTGGTGTCAAATTTTGTTATTCTCAACAAAACCGAATAAGCAGTAGTACAGTATGCCAAACATTGTCTTTCATACGAAGCCCAGTAAAAATGTAGCCGTTAAACCCAAGTACAAGTGTTTTAAGAAAATAAACGCAAATGACTGTGTACATACATACATACATACATACATACATACATACATACATACATACATACATACATACATAATCTTTATTTATCCACGGTTTCTCCTTTCATACATACATGCTCTTCCTGAGAGCCGTGCCTATAAATTACTAATTTATTAGAAAATACGAAATAAAATTGATAAGTTAACTAAGGTAATAATAATGTAAAAACAAGGTCACGAAGTTAATTTTATTTGTACTAAAAATATTGTACAACGAATATTGTATTAACCTAGAGCATCGGGCAGTCAAAATGAAGATTTAAAAAACGAATCAATGTTCTACAATACAATTCAACACAATAATGTACCATACAATACATATATCTTATTGGACGGTTTAGTGTGTAGTATCGTGGGATATTTTTACGAGTCTCGCTATATTTTGGCGAGCCCGTAGGGCAAAAATACAAGAGACGAGTGAAAATATCCCACGATACTACACACTAAACCGTCCAATAAGAGATTTATTATTCAACTTAGTCATGAACACCGTTTTAAGATCTTTCTTACTTTTTCAAGTTTGTCGTGCGCGCGCTATTTGAACTCGTTTGTCAGCGCGCGCGCGCTTTATTAAAAAAAATGATGACGAATTGTCAGTCGTGTAGTTGTTTGGTCGCGTGTACTTTTTGTACAGCGAAGAAAGACTTTGTGTGGTTAAACGCATAATTATTTGGATTTGTTTGGGTAAAAACGTCAATAGATCCTGTCAGTTTTTCTCAGTTTTGTCCGTTCTAGTTTGGGAACAATTTCAGCCATTTTTTCACCGCTTACGTAAGACTAATGCTCGAAGTGACGTTTGTGAAAAACCGGTCAAACCGGTGTTCTGGAGTACAAATACCGTGAGATATTTGTACCCGTTTTGGGTGTTATTTGTACTCTACTGAGCGCAGTTGAATAATAACGAGTGTTATTTTGGACTATGGGAAGTCGCAGTCTGTTCAAGATAGCGGCGAATTCGAGATAACCGAGTTCGAGATAGGCAGATAGGTAGTAGACAGTAAATGTAGGAAAAACAGTAAGCACAAACAAGGGGAACGGGTTTTAGTTCGAGATAACCGGTGTTCGAAATAGCGGGAGTCTACTTAAAATGCTTTTTGCGACGAGCAGGATTAGTGCTAGGCCTTAGGCCCGTCATCTTTTATTGCGATTTTTTGAAAAAAAAAATATCTCGCCTCTGATAGATAATTCAACGTTAGTTTCTTGAAGAACAGAAATTCCCTTGAAGAAAAAAATCAGCCTCGGGGACCATCATGAACTGATATCTTGCATTCCGCTTCAATATGATCGCAGCTCTTTGTATTAGCGTTTTGTGCCAAAATTGAGTAAAATCAGCGGACCTCTACTTTTGTATCCGTCCCACTCTCTTTGGAAGAAGCTCTCATTCTTCGTCCTTGTATGTGTCAAAGTACATGTACGGCAGGCACTGTTAGATATTCAAATGAAGTAATTTTCAGATCGAAAAAAAATTCGAGATCTAACTCGGTTTTACGCTTTTAAATTTTATTATCAAACCTGTTTCCGAGTTGTATTATTTCCTAGTTCACACGAATAATGTTTACGAACTACCTACGTTACGTGCGTCCATCTTTTGTGTGTTTAAAATTATATATTATTTTCTAAACAATAAAAGACAAATTGCTTCCCAGTTACAATCTTAAGTTTGCCATTATTTCTAGAGAGCAGGGTGATTATTTATATTCCCAACATACATGTATGGCAGACACTGTTGGATACCGTAGTGCTTTGAATAGCGATATTTATTATTTGGAGTATCCACAGGAAGAAGGGAATTTCTCTTCCCATCGCACATATCACTTCGGGGCTTCTTTACGAATAGATGTATTTAATATTTCTCACTTTATTTATCATGTTACCACAGTTGACAATAAATAAATAACAGTTGTTTCCAAGTACACATCACAACCGAACACAAGCACACGAAGCACACGAATCCTCATTTTTTGTACGACTTGGACGGGGATGCTCTGCCCCGAGATCCAAACCCTTACCCTTTTATATACCGCTTTTTACAGAAAAGGTACCCCTTTCATATACCTAGTTGTCTTACATCCCTGATATATGTTGTTATGACAAGGAAAAAAAACAAAAAAAGAAGCGTTCTTTTTAACATTTCAGCAACGTTTACTCACATTTCAGTTCAGTATAAACATTACATTACTCTAACTCTTTAACTCCTAAGAAAAAATTTAAGAAAAATAACAAATTTCATTTTCTTTTTTTCAATATTGGAAACATTATGGTAACATGCCACAGTACTGCCGAAGAGGTTTCATTTGAATGGTCACAGCATAGGATTTCATCAACAGACTCAAAAGTTAGGACTACACTACATGTCTCCATAATTGACTCTGTGAGTTAAATGTTTAATAGACGAATTAGCCGTTACGTGCAACCTCGATGGCAGTTTTCCCTACCCTATTCTATACTTCAATTCGTAAAATCCCTACCCTTTTATATACCTCCAGCCTTAGAAAGATACCCTTTCGGGAATAGCATTCCCATATATATAGCCCATTACGGCCACACGACACAACATTGTTACCCAAAAATTAAGCATCCGGGCATCTCTAAATACAAACCTCCGGGATACATTCTAATTAACTCAGAGGCTTTAACTTTCATTTCTTATTTATTTAAATTATCTAGTTTATTATTCTTCTTTTAAGCAATTAATAATTCAGTGGAATATTTTTTTTATTTAATTTAAATTTGAATAACCGTAAGATAACATATTAGATAGATGCATTCAGTTGTAATAGAAAAATAATCAAGCTTATGTTTTATTGTTTGGCACAGTAGTTGTTGCAATTCAACCGTCAAAAATTAGAAAAATCATAATAAAAAAAATTGCCAAAAAATTGGTTTTATTTCGAGGAAGATCTCAGTGTCTAGTAGGCTCAATATGCCAACGCATTGTTTTAAGCAGAGTGATGCTTAGCTGAACATTTGCTGTCTTTTTCTTTCAATTTCATTAAAATTAAACCACTTTTTTTAATTACCGAATTTTGATGAAATCGCCATAAATCGTTGAGTGAGGTGCAAAAATGCCGTCATACTATTTAGTTATATTTTTCGTAAGCATAAAGATACTTCTTACTTCTAGTATTAAAACTATGTTGTTAGCTTGTTGCCTATTGGAGATATTAAGATCTAAAATGACATAATTTTAGATCTTAATTTAATTTAGATCTTAATTTTAATCACTTACGGTATTGGGAAAACAACAAATCAAAGCAACCGATTCCAATACTGAACACATTTTGCTAAAGGACTGATCAATATAGAATACAATTTAGTAGTTTTTATTCCCAGGCTGCTATTTTTATTGTCTTACCACTCGACTAAATTTAGCTAATTAATATGTATAAATGTGTGCCAAATGGCCATTTTTCGGGGGGGGGGGGGGACCCTACAACTCAGAGTGAATAAAAAATTTTGACCTTACATTTTGGTACACGTTACTACTCATGGCCCTCAATCTTTGTGCCAAGTTTGAGCGAAATCGGTGATTTGAGTATTATCACCTCCTGCCTGGTCCTATGGTGGACACTCTCTTAATTTACATACATAGTTTCTTATTAAGTTGTAGTTTATATTGAATTGTTGATGCCTGATGTATTTACCGTGTTTTTTTAAATAAAGATGATGATGAAAGCAACAGGTATGTAGGATATACTTGGAAGCCCGCGGGGTGGGGTGAGGGGTACTCTGTATATGTTTGGGTGGCGGTGTGCCTCTGAGACTCCCTATCCCAACCCTATCCCAAACTTGCTATTTTTAGGACTGTATCACTATTGGTGTTTTTTAGTGAAAATTCATCTGTCAACAATGTTGCCGCGATGATTTTATTTCCGTTTAAGGAAGCCTCTTTCTCTTCCGAGTTTCAATTCCTATTCTAGACTTAGATCTTCATACCAGTGATCAGTTTCCCGGAATATGACTCTCTCATTTCTATTCCCATTTCCCAGACTAAACTGCTTGAAAAACATATCCTTCATTTTGCTTATATATGAGAGTACCCTCACCCCCACCCCCCCCCCCCCCCCCCTTCCTGGGGCTTGGAAGTGTCAAACCACTGAATATGATAACTGCCCAAATTTATTTTACATCAAAAATAAACAATTGCAATATATGAATATACTTCGTTTTAAAACAGCAAATTAATTAGAAAACTGAAGTGAACCACCATAACGGTAATAATACAGTGGGATTATTAAAGAGTCACAAAACAGTCCATCACTATGTTATCTCAAAAATAAATTTTCAAATCTAATAAAATGCAGTGCAGTACACAATCGTTTATACAGGAATATGATCAGTGTGTAAAGAAATCGGGAAAACAGAAAAAAATACCCATAAAGGAACAGCTACATGCAATGTCCTAGAATTCAAGAAGGATGGCAAATTTAACCACGAAATGTGGATTTTGGTAGAAATAATTCAGTACCTTTATAAATTTATAAATGCACATGCCACAGTTAGTAAACCAGATCAGCAATCAAGCTGCTTACAACCCAAAGTGAACGGCATCTTGATCAAACAAGAGGCTCCAAGCAGCCTATACTCATGCGAATGCGTAAGAAAGTTTTATGATATATTTTAAACATGATAACAAGATGTCTGACAAGGCGAAGACTACTCCTTTCATTCAGTCATCGTCCCTGCAAACCACGTTTACTATTGATTGTTTTGGAAATGAAGGCTGTACCACAATGAAGCC
This sequence comes from Cladopsammia gracilis, assembly GCA_022457155.1. Taxonomy (NCBI): domain Eukaryota; kingdom Metazoa; phylum Cnidaria; class Anthozoa; order Scleractinia; family Dendrophylliidae; genus Cladopsammia; species Cladopsammia gracilis. Next base: position 350,489 of record JAJGOT010000504.1, on the reverse strand, counting down.
AGTGATTCTTCTAAGTCTTATATATACTAAACGTGAACATTACTAATGTGGGAGACGCTGTCGTGACACTTAAATGGCGCTCTTTTACCGGAAGTGAGAGTAGCCGGAAGTCACTAAACAGGAAGTGTAGTGGCAAAGCTATGAACCGGAAATTCACAATTTAAAATATGCGTGCATAAATTTGCATGCAAAATCGTGACACAAAAATAATAATAACAAGAAATACGGAGCCGAAACCTTACCTCATGCCGCTTCGCGCATGCGTAATAAGAAAAACGGAACCCATTTTATAACTCATGCCGCTACACGCATGAGTAACAAGGAAAACGAAGCCCATTTTATAACCTCATGCCGCTTCGCGCGTGAGTTAACAAGCGCTCAGGAAAAAATATTCTGGTGTAAATTTCCAGAAACTATGCAATGACAGAAAAATCGACAAAACAAAAATTCTCAAATATTAGGCTTCTACGTACAGATCAGAGGAGAAAACACAACTCACGAAGCTTAGGAACAAACTTGACTAATGTTGAGAATTACTTGCTCAGAAAAAAAATCTACCGGTGTAAAATTTCCAGAAACTATGGAACCATAACAAAAAAAACAGCCACGGAAAATCCAATGACTGAAAAAATTAGAAAGCAAAAATTCTAAAATACTAGGCTTCTAAAAACAGACCCGAAGAGAAAACGCCGGAAACAGGGAAACTAAACGGCAAATTTTACAACAAATTTTAAAAGAAAGTGGAAAAATTACCTATAGGGTTTCAAAGTACAAAAATGCACCGTATAAATTTGACACTTACAAACAAGCTTAACTGATTCTCTGAAAACTAATCTCCGTAAAGACGGCGTACACTAATAGTGAAGAGCTGAGATTGTGACAGATTTTGTCAACAGCTTTTGCGAAGTTGCCAAAAAAAGTTTACGACTTCGGGTAATTAAGCGGGATAGCGCCGGCTTTAGGATTAAAGGCAGGAGAATGGTCATCGCCAGAAATAGCGGACATGTTCACCGCGCGTGCGCGAGTTACAGTGGCAATATGGCCGCCAAACACTAGAAGGCTTTGTATGGCAGAAATAAAACAAAATCAAATTGGCTGACTTTTAGCTTACCTGGAATATTTGCCGCATTCCGGGTAAATTTATGAACATCTTTTCAAGTGTTTTTGTAAGCTTGATTTTCCCCACAATTGTTACTGGCCCTGCTTTTCAACAAAACATATTTCCGAAGCTTCGCTCATACAATGCTCTCTATTTTAGAAGCCATTAATGCCGATTTTCACTCAAAACGGGATTTCGAGGCACCATAGTTCGTAAAGTGATGGGGGTAGCCAACTTGCCGCAATCGTCTGGGAAGAAGCACCGACTGAACTGACGATCATCGCATTCTCACTTTCTACGATGGTTCCTTCGCCCTGCTTTTTGCTCTCAAAAATCGTTCAGAGCTGTAAAAATCATTTCCACAACAGTCCCCGCTAAAGTCTTGAAGTTCGCTGTCTTCGAACTGCGATATTTGGGCACAGAATGCTCCAAAGTTTGCTGCAAATCCCTCATTCAAAAGCTAAAGTCTTGTTGTTTTCAACTGCGAGTGAATTATTTCGGTCAGTGGTTTCTATATGTGTCTGAATACGCTTTATTTAACACAACCATTTTTGTCGCACCGAAGCCGCACCAAACGAATTTGAGCCCGTAAAGTGGAACAGCGGTGTGTACCAATGAAGCGATATCGCAGTGTAAGACGCACGACAATTCGCTGCACCAATGTCCCTGATTTCTGGCGATGTGGCGGCCGTCATGTCTTTGCCGCTGCATGAATTTTATTAGCTTCGAATATAAGATCAAAGACAAGACAAAGAATAATGCAAACAACGTTCATTATTTAATTGAAAAACAACAAATACTCCTAAGTTACAATAAACATTTCTGAACGTCTATTCTGTTAAAAATATTCGGGAAATTCAATCTGTAAACGAACGAGTCGAAATTTTCTGGCAAAAATAATCTCCATCGCGTACAGACGGTACAGGTTACAAATGAAAATACGGTAAACATACATTGGACTCACCGCCTCAAAAGGTTCCTCGAAGTTTCCCAGATCTTCTTCTTGACGTACCCGAGTTCAACTTTGAAAAAAAATCGTTCACAACTCTTCTACCTTCAACAAAAACGTCACAAAATCCGCTCTCCCTTATAATCGAACAAAATGGCCGCTCGTTCTGATCGAAAGCGAAATGCGCGCGCAAGTTCTTATGGGATTTTTGACCGCTGGCTTCTTGAATTGCTCGAAGTTCAAAAGTATTTTCACCATTCCTCCTGCTGACAATCATACTGGACGTACCTCTCTTGTGCATAAATTTCCATCAACTGTTAAAATCCCCAAATTCAAAAGAAGCTTTATTTGTCCTGTCCTTGCTGTATTGGTGTGTCACCGTAACGGCCAAATTAGCTGTAATCATGAAATTTGGAGTACGAGTTAACGTCGTAACTTTTACATTTTAACGCCATTTCAGCATTTCTTTGTTTGTTTTGATTTCTTTTGAGTCCATTTTTTTTTGAGATTGTGGACAAATCCAGGCAATGCATGTGCCTAACAGATTATTTCTCTACTACAGAAAATACTATACAAAACTAGTATTTTCTGTAGTAGAGAAAGTGTGAAATTCAAGAGCAAAATATACGAGAGCACCGATTGCAGAACAAATATCAACTGGAAGTTTTGTATCACTCTATTGTTTTAGATTCACAGTTTTTATGACACATTGCAGAAAATCAGTGTTCCTGCGGAGTATTAAAGAGCACTTAGAGGTAAGTTTACTTTCCATTCTTTTAAATTGAAAATTAAAGAAAAAACATGTTTATTCGTTAAATGCTGGTGGCAAATAGTTTGCGACCTTCCAAAGAAGGTAGGAGCGTTATACGTGAAAACAATTCGACCTGTTTGAACTTGAGTGCCGGTTTCTTGTTTTGAAAGCTTGATGCATGTTTCCGGCTCCAGACAATGTTTTTATTTTTTTCTGAATACCCAAGTTACCTATATTTCTTGCAGAGAACTCTTCACTTGTTTGTTCAAAGGCGTGCTTGTTCATTTTTTTTTATTTATTTAATTCTGAATTGAACTCTTTACAGTCATGATTCTCTGCCATCTTTTCGCGTTTGGTAATTGATGTTTGCGGAGTGGGGTGGGTTGGGTTTGGTTGGGAGTTTGGGTGGTTGGTGAGATGTTACTGTCTTACCCTATAGCCAGATAAAAATGGAATCTCAGTTCAACACCCAGGAGGGCGAGAAATCCTTTCTATGAAGATTCCGCGTTTATTGTTTTTCTTGCAGCTGTTGCACTTTCTGATGCATCTTCGTGGAAATTCAATCGAACTGTTCTTGTATGGATTGATTGTTATAGACAAGAACTTTGCACTCTCGGTGAGCCAGAAAACAAATTATATTTATTTCAATGTACAAATTGTTTTCCTTAACTACAACCTTTAAAAGAGTTACAAATAGTATGTTTTTTTTTTACAAAAAGTAATACCACTAAAGCCTGGTTCTCCGTGCAGTAAGCTATAGCACAAGTAAGATGCATGAAAAACTACAGAGCTGCACAAGCTGCACAAGACAAAAAAAAAAAGGAAATTGTACTGTGCTGGTTAATTTGTCTGTCTTACGACCTTTTCACTCACGTTTTCTTCTTGGCTACTGCCTTTTGCACAAGTGCGAATCAGGGTTACGAAAACATCGTGGTTGTCGTTTCACTTTGGTGACGAATGTTGTACAATCTTCTTGATATGTAATGTAACGATTACAAAGATATAAAAATTATTATCGACCTACACTGTAATTCAGCCATAGGCTGCGAGAGTGATAAATAAACAAATCATCATCATCATCATCATCATCATCATCAAAAATTGGTTTTAAAAGAACCCCTCCCTGGCGATCTCGATTGCACAAGGCCATCTGTAAAACATGCAATATTATAACATGGTTTTAGTTTCAATTAACAGTTAATACAAGTTATTTTTATTTTATGCAATATTTCAGCTCGTTGGGATAATCATCTCCTACTTCACAGTGCTGATTTCTTTACCAAGTTAACATTTTATTTACAGTGCGACCAGGAAATAAATATTCGAATATAACCTGGAGAATGCATGTAGAATGACGACATTCTTGAAGAGGCTCAAGTTCTATCTTGGAAACGTCGCGTAATACATAGTGCATATCGAGATTTTATGGACCCTTGACATGGAATATGAAGCATTATTGCAGTTGTTTTAAACAATTCTGTTGTATATACACTTGATTTTTATTATACCTTCCTTATCCTCGTAACAAAAAATTACTCGGGGTATTTTAATCTCCTCGTATTTCCCAAACTATCAAAATTAAAGGAACAGCATCGCACTGAAATATTGACATTCACTCACTTAATTTCCATTCTATATTTTCAACGCACAAAATATACAATTGAATAGAATACAAAGATTCTATAGAGCAAAAGACAACAAGTAGTTTGGGAATAAGTGCGGGAATACATAGATGGAAGTTCATTTCATGAAAAACCGTCCAGGAGAGTATCAAAATTATTCTTTTTAGACGCTATATATGTCTGCTTTGATCTCTTCTGCCGTTGTTTTCTTCTTATTGCAAGACAGCAAAGCAAGCTCCTGACCATAATCATCAAAACATGATCAATCAGCCGGGACACTGTTCCTTTAGTTGAGTTTTCGTTCGTAGCATTTTAATTATACATATGTAAAGTACATAACATATGAATACAGATAAACCTGTATCAAATGGAAACCCTCGGGTAATTAATGCTGTAATACGCTTAATACAGGATGTCCGCTTAAAACAGGTCCTCAAAATTCTCCAATTCATGATAACGAAAATAGTCCAATAACAACTTAACCAGTGGATAAGGTTAAAACTAGTTCCTTCAATGGCAGATAATGCACTTTGTCTGACTGATTTGATTACTGTGTTCAGCATGCTCTTTATTTGCTCTCCAATTAGGACCAACTCTTCGAAGGCAGGCTTTAACAATAGAAACAACGCGTTTTAGTCATGATCAACTCCTAGGTGTCTGCGTCCGCTTAATAGATGTGTCCGTTTAATACAATCTATCCTATACGGCCGCAATATACATTGGAACTAAATATTGGGAATTTGGCTACTGTCCGCTTAATGGAGGGTGTCCGCTTAGTACAGGTTTAACTGTATGACAACACACAAAACACCATAATATAATGAAACAATTTAAGATGTTAGTTCAAGCAAACAGTGCTTTTGTAACCTGGATAATTGTCAAACCATTCTCACTCAACTTGGCTAAGAGCCTTTTAACCCAGCCTAGTTGTTTTCCATCTTTACTCAACTTGGAAATGACAGCATAACAGCAAAATATGAAACAATGATTCCAAAAATCTAAAATAAAAACATATAAAACATTTAGTACGTTGCTTTATTAGTAATTAAGCTAAGTTGCTTTTGAGTAAGAAGAAACTCTGACTAACTATGCTTATTAATTTTTGTACGCTTAAAATAAAGGTTAGTAAGGTTAATTAAATATTTTATCGTGATTACAATGCATTGCATGTCAAGCAGAAGTAGAACATTTGTTTTTTTTTTTGTTTTTTTTTCCTGCAATACTCTAAACAAAACGCCGTTCCCAAGATGTCTTTTCTTCTCATTCCCGACCTTGAGAATGAGGTTGCTCAAAACCTTATACCTTATTAGAGGAATTTAACGTTCCTGTAAATTAAGGTGGTTCCCAACAGTTTCCAGCACATTCCAAGACTTAGATTTTGATGGGTCATTAAAACCACTCTTTATCAGTTGGTGCTACGATCATGATATCAAACGAATGCCCAATGATTGGTGAACACATTGTTATCATTTTTGTGACACAATATGCTACTATAGGAACAGTATAAGGTGCTAAAAACACCCTTAATTTTAGCTAATAACTAAACAATGACTCAGTAAACCCTATTTTTTATTGTCGAAATTTGATCAGTAGGATAAGGTGCAAATTTTGGCAAAGTTTAAAAAATTCTGTAGGTGGGGTTCGCGGAAATTAACGTTCACAAAAATTAACGCGAATTTTGAGAATTCGCGTTAATTTCATGGAGCGTTAATTTCCTATAATAAGGTAGTCAATTTCTCTAGACATTCAAATCCTTTAAGTTGATTACATCTAGCGCGGGCCTCGTCGGCGGTATGGCTCGTTATAGTAAGCTATGATCTAGCCAGTAACAACTGATTAAAGTAAGTAAACATTAGACAAAAACAGTTGCAGGCCTTTGGCAGTAGCTGGCGTTGATGACAACTGAAAGAAATCAGTCTGTAGACTAGATCGAACTCCTCCCCAACGCTAAAAAGGCAATCATTTAGTTCCAAGTCTTAGAGTATGATCATTTGTTAAAGTGCACCTAACCCCCATTTTTTTCACTTAATCAACTCTATGTACGTTGAAAAGTCGAATAGTGAAATATTTCTTGTTTTTAACGTCGCGTTAGTGAGATTTTAGAGATTTTAATTTCCAAAATGCTAATAAGATGGCGTCAATTCAAGATTCAATTATTATACAACTACTTGTTTTTACATCCAAGTAATATTTTTTTACGAATCAATTGACTATCCACAGTTTATATTTAGTATTTCTCACATCGTTTTTTATTAAGCTGTATACTGCGTATTGTAAATTGACGTAGAAATATCTGAGCAAAACCTAGTGACGTCATCGAATTTGCATTTTGAAAATTCAAATCTCTATAACTCACTAACGCGACGTTAAAAACTTTTCAACGTAAATAGAGTTGATTAAGCGAAAAAACAATTTTGGGTTTAGGTGCACTTTAAGTGAAGATTTTTTCAATATTAATTTGCTTTGCCGTTGTTAGTCAACAAAACATTTAGCAGACCAAAACGAGGATAGAAAAAACTTGTACTCAAGTAAAACGTTTTAACTGGGTTACAAACTTCGCATAATTCTTGGCTATGTTTAACTCGCGAATACGCGGAACGTTGAAGGATTTATAGCAGACGAGGACATACATGCAAATGTTCACTTCCTCAATCACTCAGCTGTAAACATTTCTTGGTTATTTTCGCTGACCAATACAAAAGGCTTGCGCATATATTTGCCCGCTCCAAATGCGAAAGATAATCCTGCCCTACCCATGGCGACGGTGTTGGAGGGAGGGGAGGGTGGAGAGTGGGACGCAGAGGATAGGGAGAGGGGGGGGGGGGGGGTCAGTTCTAGCAAAACGCGCAGGAGAAGGGAGGGTCCGAAGATTCTTTGGTATTCACAAGTTAGCTTGTATAGGAGCCCTTGATTGTTTTAAAGAACCAGGACGGAAACTGATTGTATTAGTTGTTTTAGAATTACCATCGTTCGTTCAGTGACAGATCAACAAAAAAAGTATTACATACGAACCTTCAAAGACAGCGATTTTGTGATGACAACCAGTCCTCCAATCGACAGGCCTTTTGGTCCACCGTTTAGGTAAAACATGAATGCCAGCAACTGTCAAATTGTAAATAAAGAAAATATGTTAAGTTGTATTCCAATTTTACGGAAAAAATGAACACGTATTAAATCAAAGGGCTCTTAAAGCCATCTCGTTAAAGCGTTAGAACGTGTGGTTAATAAAAACAAAATAGAAGAATTGATAGTGAATATGGTAAAGATGCCGTTGTAGCGCACCTTTAGATTAAGTCTACTTAAAATACGTACATGAAAACATCACATGATGCATATCAGCCAATAGAAATTTATGTTCACGAAATGGGCTTTACATTTTCAAAAAAAAAAACAACTTTAACATAAAAGGCTGATCAGACAGCAAATTTGTTCGATTTCTTTTAATAAGATATGCCCGATATTTCGGTTAGACAAAACTAACCTTCATCAGGGGCTAGGAAAGCTTGGTGAAGATGGAAACAAACGGTTACAATATTTAAAATGGGCTAAGATAAATTGCTGGCACACGATAGGCTAATAAACAAGTAACGGTCCAGCTATATATTGCTACTGTTTGTTCTAGTGGTCCTTGCATTTTTACAGAAGTTATTTACATTTTCACGCTAGTAACTAAAATGGGGTCCTATTATTTGGTTATACAATAGACGTGTTTAGAAAATGTTATAGGCTGGGCCTTATCATCATCATTATTATTTTTTTTTTGCAAAAGGAGGGGAACCCGTGCCCCTCTGCTAACAACTTCTCTGTACAGCATTGGGGGATCTTTTCTCATCAGTGCTCCACTTTTTCAAGACCAAAAGCCAGAATAATCCTCAACTTCGACGACTAAGGAGAGCTTTTTTTCACAAGATTTGGTGCCGTTTTTTCACCACAAGCAAGAAAGCGTCTTGTAACCAACTGTCTTCGCTTTGGTGAGTGTGTGCTTTTCAATTTGGGTTTTGGTCTCGCGAGTTTTCTCGCCCTCGCGTTACGTGGAGATGGCCGCGCGTACCGCACACCAGCCGTTCGCCCACACTAGAACTTACTGTCCGCTTGATAGTGGAGGAAAACCTGGATCTTGACTCGCTCAGTATAGCGCAGTCGTTACCGAACTTTAAGGAAGAAATCGTTGGGACAGAATCGGCCACGCGGTTGGCGGCATCGGGCTTTGACTGCGAAAGCCGCGTTATCCCTTTACGCCTTTTACGGCAAAAAGCACTACACGTGTCATGCTTCATTCCCGTTGAATTCCCCGATGAAAACCTGCTACAACTCGTGGAACAATACGGCGACCTCAAAGCGCGAGCAGTCCGCCGGCTTTGCTTCAAAGCTACGCGCACATCGAGAACGGCATCCATGTCATAGAATTCACACGTTTACAAAAGGCAGTGCCACGCAAATAAGTCACTCAAGGGCTCGAGTTATTTTTTTAAGTACACTGGCCAGCCAATACTATGCTACCGGTGCCAGTCTTCCGAGCGCGTTGTTAAAGATTCCCCGAAGGCGAAACGCCGCGAGGCGAACCGCGAGGCTCCAGTGCCCGGAGGGGGGACACCAGAGGCCTCCCGACCCCCACTACAGCAACCAGCAACGACACTCCCCCTGTAACCACAATAGGCCATTTGCACGATAGCGTCATTTGACTACAACTACCAGAACTCATTTCGTTTTTCCTTTCTTATTTAAATTTTGTAATCCCAGTGAGGTTTAAATAACAAAGGTCCTAATTTGCACTACAAAACAAAAAAATGAACCTCCGTGCGACCCTTCTCCAGAAACTGCCGGCCACCCCCTACTACCGATGCCGTGAGCGTAAGCGTGAGAAGTCCTGTCTCGTGGTAATTTAAATACAACAGATGATCACACGCGTTTGGCGGAGATCAAAGATCTCCTAAAAACGCCATCATTCGCAGTAAAAAACAGTGGATAAAGCTGGGGGAAAAACCGACCAAGTATTTCCCGGGAGTATTTCTACCAGCTTGAAAATCAGCGACAAACACGCGACTCAATTTCAGAGTTGCGTGCCAACAATTCAATCGTGACTTCGATAAAAATATTCTTCGCGAATGTCGCGATTTTTATCGTAACCTCCATTCGGCTGAACAAGTTTATTTATCTAGCCAAGACTGGCTTTTAGACCAACTGGATAAAACTCTGGCATCTGAAGACCAGGAGAAATGCGAAGGTGACCTCACACTCTTCGAATGTCAATGTTTTGTAATAACGAAATATAATATCCAATTTATTCAACACTTTTGAACAGTTTAATGGTAAAATATTTATTGATTTCAAAGTTGCGTTTGTGAGTTTATTTTTAGAGATTTGAATTTACAAAATGGTAATTAGATGACGCCGACCCGGGACTTTGCCATTATTTCTACGCCAATTTACAATGCGCAGTTTACAGCTTGAGGATAATAATTTGATAAATACTGAAAAATAAACTGTGGAAAAACGTAAGAATTCACTAGCATCCGTGAGATTTTCAAAACAGATCACCATATCTGTACAAGCCATGTCGGGATGCAATCCCGAACGCCATTATGAAACAACGGATCAGGAGGTTCTTCAAGCTCCAAGAAACACTACTCAAAAACAGAATAAAACAAGGAGCTAAAACATAAACTGCAAGAAGTCATTATTCCAGTAGAGATACGGCAGCTTCAGACTTTGATCTTGGACACTTACATCCGTGATAAAGATCCACTTTCTCACAAGTCTTGCACACCGCAGACTTAGACACTAAATCACCGGCTGAGAGATTGGAGGCTCAGAGACCGGACGAGAGAAAGCGGCGGAAATCGAGCCTCAGAGATTGACTGATCCAAGCATATTCATAACAATTAACAAAAACTGCAGCCGATCACTACTTATGGGTGGGTACAAAACGAAGACCGAAGACCGAAGACCCAAAAACGAAGACCCCTTCAAAATCGTCTTGAAATCACTTGAAAAAGACTGGAACATGATTCTCGAGCGAAGCAGAAACAAGGAGCAACAAAATGTGCGGTAATTAACGAATTTGACCGGGGTCTTCGTTTTGTACAAAACTCCACCAAAAGTACAAAACGAAGACCCCTTCAAAATCGTCTTGAAATCACTTGAAAAAGGCTAGAACATGATTCTCGACCGAAGGAGGAACAAGGAGCAACAAAATTTGCGGTAATTAACAAATTTGACCAGGGTCTTCGTTTTGTACAAAACCCCACCAAAAGTACAAAACGAAGATCCCTTTAAAATCGTCTTGAAACATCTCCAAAAAAACGTCTCCAAACATGATTCTCTGGCTTATTAAAGAGGGAATAACATTTAGCGATACTTTGTTATTAAGAGCGCCGTGGGGTCTTCGTTCTATTACAGTCAAGTGCGTCCAACTGTGGCCACCAGACCAGACTAAGTTTGTGACATCTTCTATATTCTTGACAAGTTTTTGATTAGTTGGATGGCTTCCGGTTTCAAAGGCCTGTTTTGTACTTTTCAGGGTTTATTTAATGAAACTGAAGGGTTTACAGATCTTTACGGAAAATTAATTTCACACGAAGCCGAGACAGCCAGACTAACAGTCGCGCTACGTTATTACGGATCGCTGTTGTTTCTGTGGTGTTTTATTCCGATGGTTTATCAAAGCAAAGAAATTTTTGATAACTTTTCTGCAGAAGGGTTTAATCTGCGTCAGTTAAAAATACTGTAAGGAGTTATGGCCTCGGAAAAAAATATTTATCGCCCTTTGAAACCGGAAGCCATCCAACTAATCAAAAACTTGTCAAGAATATAGAAGATGTCACAAACTTAGTCTGGTCTGGTGGCCACAGTTGGACGCACTTGACTGTAATAGAACGAAGACCCCACGGCGCTCTTAATAACAAAGTATCGCTAAATGTTATTCCCTCTTTAATAAGCCAGAGAATCATGTTTGGAGACGTTTTTTTGGAGATGTTTCAAGACGATTTTAAAGGGGTCTTCGTTTTGTACTTTTGGTGGGGTTTTGTACAAAACGAAGACCCTGGTCAAATTTGTTAATTACCGCAAATTTTGTTGCTCCTTGTTTCTCCTTCGGTCGAGAATCATGTTCTAGCCTTTTTCAAGTGATTTCAAGACGATTTTGAAGGGGTCTTCGTTTTGTACTTTTGGTGGGGTTTTGTACAAAATGAAGACCCCGGTCAAATTCGTTAATTACCGCACATTTTGTTGCTCCTTGTTTCTGCTTCGCTCAAGAATCATGTTCCAGCCTTTTTCAAGTGATTTCAAGACGATTTTGACGGGGTCTTCGTTTTGTACTTTTGGTAGGGTTTTGTACAAAACGAAGACCCCGGTCAAATTCGTTAATTACCGCACATTTTGTTGCTCCTTGTTTCTGCTTCGCTCAAGAATCATGTTCCAGCCTTTTTCAAGTGATTTCAAGACGATTTTGACGGGGTCTTCGTTTTGTACTTTTGGTAGGGTTTTGTACAAAACGAAGACCCTGGTCAAATTCGTTAATTACCGCACATTTTGTTGCTCCTTGTTTCTGCTTCGCTCGGGAATCATGTTCCAGTCTTTTTCAAGTGATTTCAAGACGATTTTGAAGGGGTCTTCGTTTTTGGGTCTTCGGTCTTCGGTCTTCGTTTTGTACCCACCCCACTACTTATCTTGCAACAAAAGTTAGCCAAAGACGCTCCAACATATGCCAAGAGAACTAGCATAACGAAGGCATAGACTGGAAACAATAATTCTATAAATGGCAGTGAGTGTGCACAGCATGTAAACTGACCTCCTGTCATTAAAGAGATTTATATCCCAAAGATAAAAGAGTCATACAATACATCGAGCATTTGTCACATCTCTATTTTGGTGATCAAAGGGGAACAAATATCTCGTAGACCTTCTTGGGAAAGCTATTCTAGAGGTTTCTTTATACATTATGCAACTAGCGGGAGTCGTGTTTGGCCTGTCACTTTTATAATACTGATATTCTCAAATTAATATATGTATCATATGTTTAATAGATAAATGTAAAGAAAGCCAAATTTAAAAAACGTGAAAAGTATGAAAAGTATGATTTTCTAGTACTTTGGAAACAAAACTCTTTCACCCCTGACCAAGTTAACTTTAAATATATATTACCAGTTATTGAGATTCCCATTTTGGCGATTATAAATGGCCAAACACAATAACATACGAGAGGAAAATAGTTAACAACTTCAAAGCTATAGCACACGCACTTTTTCTTATCAATTACTACCACAAACAGACTCAGTAGATGGGGTTAAACGGATGTTGAACTATGTTTATTCAAATTGATACTGCACAAGAAACAACACCCTAAACCGGGTGAGGGTTGGGGGGGGGGGGGGGGGGGTGTTGCTCTTGCTTTCACAAAGGATAACACAGGAATGAATGATCGTGACAGTGGAACGCTCAAAAAGGTCTTATCTGAATACATGCATTCCAAAGATATCCATAACGGAAACTAGTGTAGTAATTAACCCTTTTAACATATCTATGATAAAAACACTCAATTACTACCACAAACAGACTCAGTAGATCGGGTTAAACGTATGTTTATTCAATAAACCGCCAAACCCAAAGGGGAAAAAGAATAAAAAAAGGGTTTGAGAAGAAGAAGTTACGATGCGGGAGAGAGTCTGGTTGTGATAGAATAGATAATTTTAAAATTATTTTCGTTGGAAAGAGTGAGATAGATTAAATATGCGTCACTCTTCTAATCGCCATGCGATTTAATAAAAGCTGTAGGCGCTCGATTACAAAAAGCAAATGTAGCGCCTCCGCGACGAAAACTGTGCGAGGAATACTGTGTGAGGAATACTGTGCGGGATTAAACCCAATGGTTGAAAGAGCATTATACTGGTGAGCCAAGATAGGCCTGTACGATACCCGAGATTGACAAACGAATAATGGTGAAGAGGGCGACAATTGTACACTAGCTAAATACTGCCTAAGCGCGGTGACAGGACAAAGGGGCGAACCGGGAATAAACGGCAAGGGAATTTCTAAAACCCGCTCCCGAAACTGGAGTGTCTTAGTGCGCGTGATGCGCAACAAAACCCCTTGCGGTGTGAAAGTCATGCTAGATAGTGTCAAAAAACACGCCTGGAAATCGCCAATTTCAGACTACTAAATTAGAGATACGTAAAAAAGAAAAGAAGGCTGCTAAAAATAAAGCACGCATGCAGACGTGCAAATGATTATCTAAATCGAAAAGACGGGACAATTGTAAAAGGATCTCAACAGTGATCGGTTCTTTTCGTGCGACACAATCACCCAAGATCCGACGCACCGCTCGTTTGGCAAGATAAACGTCATATTAAATCGTCAAGAAAGGCAAAACTGGCACCACACGAGCGGTTAATATGTGAAATAATGCTCAAATAATTAACGATCGAACGGTATGACGTTAAAGAACGTGACAAAAAAAACTAAATAAAGCAAATAAACGGATTTGGAAACTGGGAAAGGCAAGAAATCGAAATATTGGCAAAACAATAAATATGTTCGCATATAGCATCTCATAGAGCGCTTTGTGGAGTCGCAAAAAGCATGGACCTGGATAGTTCCTAAATACTGCTGCAAAGCGTCGATGTGATCTGCGAGATAAAATTGAAAAACAGATTGAAAGAAAGAAAAATCAATAAACTTAATAAGGATCTATGAAAATAAATGGAAGTAGCTACTTAATATACATTAAAAACGAACATAGAGTCGCTAGGAAATACTTGGGTAAGGTTCAAGGTAGCTACGGCATGCTGCAAATAGTCTGAGTACGAGGAGTCTAAGTAAGAACGACTCAACGCATCCGCTAAAACGTTAGACTATGACTTCCCGCAAATGTAACGCGCAGATAAACGGATATTGTTAAGAGACAGCAACAACCAAATTTCACGTAGACAACGCTGCATGAAGGCGTTCGTTGAACGTTGATTGTTCAGTGCGTATACGCTGACCTGATTGTAAGCAGTTCGAGCTGGTTAATGTTCAAATATTGACTAGCAATAAAAGGAGGAAACTTGGCATGGAAGAATTCCCCAAAACACACTGCACTACAAGCATCAAGACAAGCATCACATGCCAACAGTTCTGGATCGGACACAGTAATGGCGGTCGGAATTGTTGCTCTTGCTTTCACAAAGGATAACACAGGAATGAATGATCGTGACAGTGGAACACTCAAAAAGGTCTTATCTGAATACATGCATTCCAAAGATATCCATAACGGAAACTAGTGTAGTAATTAACCCTTTTAACATATCTATGATAAAAACACTCAATTGCATCACCTTCCTGACTCTTCAACGAACCAGATACAAACACGAATAAAAAGTCAGAAAAGATTGTTTGTGAAGCAAAGTAACAGGTGAAGTTAAATCGAATTTAAGAACTCTACTAACTTACCGTTTCCTAAACACAGATTTTAAAAGCCCGTAATCGTCACACTCGTCGGACTCCATCCTCAAACACGTGCAGCCTGCACAATCGGTCAAACTCGAAACGCAACATTCATATATTTTCCAACTAGGGTTGAGTGAGGCATGAAGTGGAACTTGAAGACAGTTTGGACAATAAAGTTAATGTTTCGTGTTTTTGTTTCGTGCCATTTTAAAGTTATTTCTGCTTCTTTTCTTTCTTTGTTTTTTGTTTTTTTGGTAAAAATCGTAAGGAATTATTTTTCTGTTTTTTTTTTCATCCGCATTTTATCATCCGCATTTTGTTATCCGCATTTTATTATCCGCCGTCCGCCATCCGCCATCCGCCGCCATCCGGTCCTCATTTTACAGAACGGTGAACTCTCATAACTCATAACTCTCATAACAGTGAACTCCTAGACAACCGGCACAACAGTCATTTGTATTCCCGATTCAACTCCAGACACGTCCTCAAAAGAACCAGAGACTGTTATCATAATACTGATACGTTTTTACAACAAGGTACAATAATTCACTCACTAGTTTTCTCGTTGTTTATGTTCATATTGGCGCCAGAACAGCAACCATAACTATGGGAACTATACAACCTCCGGTCAGGAAGTAAAATTGCAGTTTAATACCGATGCCTTGGATTTTATTTATACTTCACCAGAAATCCGCAAACATTTCCTTCCAGCAGAAATTTTAGCTGTCTCCGCGACCCGCAAAATATCCTTGTGCACGGTAGCTAAATTAACAAAACTATGACGTCTTTCCCATACTATTGCATAATCAAACCGTAATAGCAATGAATCAAAATAGAACAAACGCAATTTTGCTTTACCATATCGCTCATATTAAAACACAAACTTTCCCGTCCCATTTAACTTTCTTAAAACGTCTCCATTCGTAAAAATACACCGTGAAATTCTCAAACTGCGTTTGCCAAAAAAAAAAAAAAACGCAAGGCAGCTTAAATGGCTTTACGACAAATGATTGAAACTGATAGGTAACGTGAGATATCGAAACTTAAGAAGAACTTTAATAATACCTTTGCGGTAACGTAATGTGAGATATGACAAGTTCATCACAAGTTTTGACATCCCGATACCCAAGGGAAATTAACAATAGGTCCGGGGGTGCTCCCCAAAAATTTTAGGAGCAGTATGTGACGCCCTTCTTGAAATCCTAACCGGTTTAACCAACCATATCCTCAATGCCCTAATATAGCTTCTATAAAGAAGAAACAACTAACCCCCCCGGACAAAAGTCCACAAAAATTTGTTAACAACTTTTGTCCCCATATTCTACTGACTCCTATATCTCGTTTCGCGCGCATGCGCTTTAACGAGATAAAAACGATTATTATAAGTGCACATGTCGGGTGACCAAGCAGTTTGAAAGAGAAGTTCGAAAAGTGTTACAGGCGATTTTATATGGACAAATCTCTAGGGATTTGATGCATGTGCTACCAAATAAAGGTTTGGGACTTTTTTTGGGATAACAGTTTTACTCTGGTAGTATAGACTATTCAATGGTTACCATTTGAGGTGGACGATATGTTTGTTAATAATAATGAAAAACTATGTCATAAACAAGATGACAAAAAAGGAAGAATTTCTCTTACAACGATCGCATTTGTCTTAAATTCAAACTACAGTCGAACCTCTCCGCGTAGGGCCATCTTGGGAACAGCGTAACTGGCTGTTATAGAGGGGCGGCAATTGTGGGGAGATAGCGAGGTAGGGGTGCTGCATGATACCAATCTAGTCACATCACCATTCTTACTCAGGACGATTATAATTATCGGAAAGCATTTTGATGACCAGCCGAGCTCCGGTGTTCTTGTTCTTAATTTGTCTGCCATTGCGCCGCTGCATGTGGGATACACAAAGTATTATAAAAAAATGACGAAATACCGATACCTTCACCTGCTCCTCATCAGAAACGTTGGCAGCTTCCAAAACACTTTGAAAACTGTGAATCTAGAAAGCAAAACAAATTATAACTGTAAATGTCCTTAGAACAGCTGTAGTCTGTGTTAGATAGGCCGTATCTATATTATTGTTATTTTGTTGCCGTATATATCTAGATACACAATAGGCCATTTGCGCGATGGCGTCATTTGACTACATTCTAAATTCGAACGTCCGAATCAGCTTTAAAACGCTATAACTCAAAGCGCTTATTGTATTTTGCTAATTTGATTTGTTCTCGGGTTTCCGGACACGGAGCGCTAAAAAAAAGGTGTCAGCGATTTCCCATATTCAATTGCAATGAAAAGTTACAGAATATTTTCGAAACAGGGAGAAAAAAAATTGGAATGATCGCACGGAATTGGCTCTTGACGAAAAAGTTTTCGGAAATAAGAAATTCGCCGACAGATTTTTGTCGATTATATGTTAGCCTATCTTCTGTCCAAATTTGAGGAAAATCGAACAAATTCCCTTTGAGTTGTAGCTCTTTAAAGTGTCCCCAACAAGCGAAAAATTAACTTTGAGAAAACAGCGCTTAAAAAAAGATATCGCTTCATAAACAAACTCCGCCCACAAAAGTTATACCGTCATTTCTCCGTCAATTTTCACTATTTTTCGATATTTTTTTTGGATGAAAATTTACGCCAAAAAAAAAAATTTCGATAAATTTTCGATCTGAAGGTACACTGTAACCTTAATTCTTGTGCCTCCGACCTTTCACCTTAGTTAAGTTTCACCTTAGTTCAAGCTTGTTCACAGAACGACGCTGTTAGGCTCAGCCTATATATATATATATATATATATATATATATATATATAAATAACACAAATGAACTTAAACCAGTCAAATAAAGAATAAATAAACACAAAGTGAAAACCTTAAAAATTGTCCTGATCGGGATTCGAACCCGCGTCCCCGGCTTTCTAGCGCCGATGTGTTACCACTACACCACCAGGTATATATATATATATATATATATATATATATATATATATATATATATATATATATATATATATATATATATATATATATAAAATTGTATCTGAGTGCTGGAAATTTTTGTACTTAAAATATAAGGTCTTATTCTGTGGACATAATCAAACCGGCATGAAGAATGATCAAGACGCCGCTGTTCTGCTGCCATGGAACTCTCCCTCCGATGTTTGGGATGATGCATATCTAATTCAAGAGACTATTTAATATATATTTCTACAATGATACATTGTCACCAATAATTTTGAATGAGTTCTGGTGAAAGCATCCCCATTGTTATTATTTTTATAGACAGTCCATAATTCATAACATACGCTTTGTGCTTATATATTTTTAATTTACACTTTCTCCAAATAATTATCACTTAACATAGCACAAACCAAACCCTCACAACCCCACCCACCCTAAATACATCCTTTTGGTAATTCAAGCTTTATAGCATCCATATAAACTAAGTCACTATAATTGCCGCTGACTGTCTTTATTGAACTGCTGTCTCATTTCTAATGTTTTTTTGTCCCATATACTACATCAGCGAAACCACCTCTCTTCGCAGCCTTATATGTTACCTGGTTACTGAATTAAAGCCTTTGAAATGCTCTGTGTAATATAATACTAATTTTAAATTAAATCCTAAAAGTATTCCATTAAAAAGTGGATATTAAAACGTAACTTTAATATCAATAACAACAATTGCAGTTATACAAATGTATTATTGCAATTTGTATACCCTGAATGAGTCACAAAAGAAAAACTGAATAGCTAATATGGAGATGGTACCCCAGGGTACGAACGGGCAGTACGCAGCTCTTACAAGGTCTTCTCTGATTTGCTGAGAAAACAATAGAACAAACAACACAACAATGGGCCCTAGCCCTGAAAACAATGGTGCTGCGTGGTACCCAGGTCCAATGAAATTAGAGGTTGTTGAGCTGCGTGGTATCTGGAACGAACTTCTACCATTTCAAAATGAATTAATTTTTTATTCCAATGCCTTTAAAATAGGTAGATCTTGCCGCTAGTTTAAAGGTTTTAAAATAAGCATGCTTGAAAATATTAACTCTTAAGCAGTAAATTAATTATTTCTAGGTGTATTTTTTATAAACATGTCGCCCTTAGTAATCGTCTGTGAGAGTGTTTTTCCTTGGTGTTGTCGTTTAAGAACTATGTCTAAACTAATCGGGGTCATGAAAACCCTTGTTTAGTCGAAATTGCTGTGATTTTCATCGGCTTCAAGTTTTGAAAACTTCAGCTATATTTATAAAAGTTATCATAACTTGCCTTCTCGTTGACTCTTGTTCCAAATACTAACAAAATTGCAACCATCCCAGCTGAAATAATAAGGACGTATACACAGCCAAGTACAAGTGAGGGTAGCTTAAGAGCAACGTAAAACACGAAGCACAGAAAGGGGATGTATAGCGACAAAAGAACGAGAAGTAGAGACGAAAACATGTTGCTAGCGAGTTCAACTACCCCACACAGTTTGCGATGTTCTCCCTTCAACGCCGTTAATTCCAAGGAGTTCAGATTTTTTATTGATGTTCTTTTGCAAAAATCGTCAAATAGCTCTTCGAGTACCACGCAAGTCGTGCAAAATAATGACACAGGAAGTAGCAAAGCTCCACAACCCCAAATTTGAGATATTAAATAAACGATCCTGAAACCGTACCATATATCCCAAGGTTTATAAGCCCCCGTTGATACCACAGGAAACAGAAGAAAGCTGATTATGGCACCGATCGTTGAGGTGATCCACACTAAAGCAGCTAGAATGATGCTTTTGCGCGAGACAACTCGCAGTTTCCCCAATTCAGCTTTACACTGAATTAAGCTTCGAATGAATTTCTCAAAACGTGACTGCTTCGCTTCTGTCAGTGGCAGAACAAACATGCAGATAGTTCCGCTGAGTGCTGTTGTGAGGAACAATAAAAAACTACTTGTCAATACGAAGAAGATTGAAAGCACGGTGGTACCTTCCATACAAAGGCTGATAAAAGTCATGGGAACGTTGAACCAAATGGTCGCCATTGTTGCACAGCAATACAACAGCGAAATGGATACCCTTCTTCTTCCCAAGCAAAACGGCGAAGACATTCGTTTTAGTGACGTTTCTCCGAAGTAAAAGCCAAAAAACTTCATAGTTTTTAAAAAAGGACTGTATATCCCCTCACATACCGTAAGCATTTCTTCTTTTCCAGGCGAATCGTTCGCGCAAGTGTCGACCAAACTTTGATCTGAAACGAATTGCGCATGCTCTATTTCATGACTTTCATGGGTCATCTGTGTGTGAGGTAGCACCTCTATCACAAGAGTGTCTGAATGGTTTACCCGAGAATGCATTTTTCGTTTCCAACAGAATTTTCAGATCCTGGTCAAAATAAACGATGTGAGCCTCTATTTATTATCAACTCATTTTAATGAGTTAAAATTATGTATACTTTTATCCTTTTATCCGATATGCTACAACATCTGTTTGCATAAATTTCAATTAACATTCAGCGCTCTTGCTTCATTTTTTCCGCGAATTTTTTTATTTTTTTATTAATTCATTGTTACGCTTTTGTCTTCATTCCCCTTCGATTTTCTGTCTATTAATTGCTCTATAAATGACATTTATTCGTTGCTTAATACACTTTTGTTTTCACTCACCTTCGATTTTCTGTGTGCTTTTCATCATTGGTTATGTTTATGATCATGAGAACGCTGTTTCAAAACAAATAATTGAAATAACACTTCTCGAACCATGTTTGCCCAAGAATTCAAATAATTTTTATCCGATAGTGCAGTAAGAGGAGCCTGTGCGCTATTTGTTGTGTTCAGAGAGGATATAGCGAGTATAAGCTCGTTAGTCGTTTGTAATTTTATTACCTTGAGGATGAAAGCCATCGGCCGGTTTAATACGTACATACCCAGAATTCAGACAACAAAATTTTCGAAATTATGCATTTTTTTCTTTTCGATATTATTCTGTTTTATATATCAACAGACAAAAATTAAGTGACGCACTAGGGGAGTGGATTGTTTTAAAACTGTTGGTCGCAATAAAAATATATAATTTCTTTTTTGGATGAATTTCAAGGAAAGTTCCACTCGGTATACAATCAGCTCCTTTTCTTCGATTTCGGGCTGTTTTTAGGAGCAGGATATGTCAGATGTTATATGCAATATATGAAACGTTCTGAATTAAGAATCAGTCATTTTCGCCTCAGTAGTAGTAGAACAATTAAAAAGCTAAAGTTTCGTTTGCGTATAATCAATCAACATATTCAACTTTATTCTCGTGCTTTGAAGTTTTATTCAAACAAATAATTGCTACAAAGCCGATGATGTTGAAGTTTATCTAGGAAAAAGGAAAAGTGTAACTTAAAATAGAACACTAACATAAACGAAAACGACTTATTATGTATTATTGGACACCTGCACCTTTGAAACACTGAATAACAAAAATATTTACATTTTTAATATGAGAACGCTGTATATACGAATTGTCAGAAATGTCGCAAAATACACTCTATTACGCCCCCTTTGTATTCGAGCCGCCTCTCTTGAGTTTTTAACCCTTTGACTCTTGAGCTTTTTTTTTTGGATTTTTTGTCTAGTTTTGACATGCATGCATTAAATAGGCTCTGACAGCTTCCCTTTTCATTATAAGTATATACAACCATATATAATTGGAAAGAAGACTTCTTGGGGTTTCCCAAAAAAATATTAACTAATAGTTAATGCTTAACCCATAAAAATTATAAATTCAAAATGGCAGCGAAAATGTAAAAGATACCTTTTTGGCAGAAAGACTCTTCTTTTCTGATCACTGCTGTACAGGAAATTATGTAAATTGAATAATAATCAAACGTTCTAACAATTACAAGTACAGTACAAGTATAATTCCCATAGTTGGCTTGTAAACAACATGTCAAAGAAGACAACTGGAGCACTCGAATGTTGGCCCATGCTCGGGGCCTTTGAATTCCGGGTAAACAACATCGTAACTTTCATTTATTGTACTCCACTGAAAAAGCGGACCCTGTTTAGCACGTGTTTGTGCCTGGCCTTATTTTCTAGCTGGATCCCTATGTATCGTTGTTGTTGAAGTGCTTGCTTGCACTTCTTGGTCATCGGCACGTGGTGTTTTGGCAACTTCTGACTCGCTGCTGTTGTCAAAATCATCGTCGATGTCTTCTTACAAATCATCCCACGAACCATCGCTACTATCGGGCGGGTTCAAGGCCACACGACGAATTTCTTCAAGATTTTTCAAGTCCAAATCCAAGTAATGCGCCATTTTTAAAGGTAAACGTAAACACAACTCGAAAAAAGGCGACAAAATCGTGGAATAAACGAATATTGATCGAAAGCGAACGATGGCTTAGATAACCTCATGTAAAACACAGCAAATGTCCTTTTACACAGAGGTACGAAGAGCTAATGTCTTAAGGTGTAGTACACATGACCAAGAAAGCGAGAGGAGTTATTTGAGACTTTTCGTCAGTGTTAATTTAGTAGGTGCGTGAAAAGTGTTAACTTTCAAACTATATTTTTAATGGCTAATAAGAGTTTGATTACTTTGATTGGTTTTGTTTTGATAGCGTGGATTGTTAAAGTAGTACGTTTGGGCTGGTTTGCGTGATGTAATATCGCGTTTAAAGGTATTTTGACAAAGTGGGTAAGATTGGCTAACTGGACTAGTTTGGTTTTTATTAAACTCTTGTTCTTAGGCGATCGTTACTTGATTAATCAAAGGCTCCTAAGAGCCAACCCGCGAATAACAATGCTAACGCGTAACACAATATTGCGGTAAGCTCATGTTTTCACACTGACAGGGTTTAATATTTTTTTCGCTGGATTCACGCTGTTCTTGTTACAAAACACGTTCGTAACAAAGCATTACGCCACTAAGTTTACAGCTGATGGAAGGAGTGAGCGAGTGAGTGAGTGAGCGACTCATTTGCAGACTCGTACCCAGTCGCTATTAATTTTTTTTTTGGACGAGAGAAGATTAGATACTAGGGTGAATTGAGGCGCGCGAGGTGTCTTGGGAAGGGTCGAGGGGAAAATGGCGACTGGACGAACTCGTCTCACAGAAGGATGCAAATCACTCACTGAAGGGTGCAGAAGCTTTTTTAAGCTTTCGGCTTGTTGTTTTGGCCAATTTTTTACATGTGTCTGTTACCAAGTAATCAACAAAGGCTGTCGGTTAATGACACGACTCAAAGTGGCGTTGTATGGATTTTTTTTTTTAATTTTTTACTCTTCATTCGAGCATTCATTCATTGCTAGAAGCTGGCTATCGGACGATATCAGGTAAAGCTAATATAAATATGGCCGTTTTTGACTTAAATTGTCATGGATTCTTGTCTATCTTACTGTTTTTAGCTTGGTGTCAAAAGTTGAGGGCAACATGGCTCTCAGATGTTTGAGTTTGTTTCTGCGACTGAGCCTCTTCAATACTAGTTATTAAACGTGGCAATTCTTTTTATTTTTATCTATTTGTTGAAAGGTACACGATTCAAGACGGTTTGGCTGCGAAACAAGCTCATTTACGTTAATGCGCATGCGCATCCGCATTAACGCATTAACGAGATAAAAACAAATTATTATAGTATTATTAGTAACCTGCACCTTTGAAACACTGAATAACCAAACTATTTACATTTTAGGTATGAGAACGCTGTATAATTGGAAAATTAAACGAGACTTACCTGTAAGTTGAAGTTTGATTGAGATTCTATCACATGATGGACAGAGCGAGGAGATCACATGAGATAGCACAGCGCACGCGCAAGATCATTCTTCAAAGAAGTGGGTGTGAGAAGAGAAGAGCCCCAACGAACCCCACAATGGAACGTCAAGTATGTTCTAACAAGCATAATATTTGCGTAGAACTCCAAACGGGAGGGAGACTAGAGAGGGTGGGCATGTGATCTCCTCGCTCTGTCCATCATGTGATAGAATCTCAATCAAACTTCAACTTACAGGTAAGTCACGTTTAATTTTCCAATTCTATCACATGACTACCAGAGCGGGAGATCCCATGAGACTTTAAAGCCTTCGAACACCCACATACAAATGAAAAAGTGGATGTATATTCGTATGTAAACATTTTTATTAGACCATGTTTTCTTCATATAATGGTCTTGTCCATGTAGCATCAAAATGGAACAATAACAAAAATAATTACTATGAACTGTAACATGAAACCATATAGAAGAATAAATGAGATAACAAGAAACATTTCAATGTCTAGCTTCTCAATATAGCATAGGCCATACTGTCATAACTTGACACGATGGGCTTATCATAGAATTTTCTGAATGTGTCAGCAGTGCAACAGCCAACCTGGGATAAAAATTGATCCAGAGGTACGTTTGGAAGCACTGGCTGCTCTTGTGCTGTGGCTTGTAAAAATCTTCGTGTCAATTCCAGACCTTTGCAGTACTATTTTAGCCCATCTAGAGATTGTATCTCTTGACACTGATTTGTGTGGTTGAGCAAAACTTATAAACAACTGTTGTTCATTGCCTCTGATAGTTTCTGTACGTGGTAGGTATGCCTTCAGGGTTTGTATAGGACATATGCAGCAGTCCTGTTTGAACTCCTGGATACTGATAGTTGATGCTGGTTGCCCAGGCTTGCTTGTTTTAGTATGACTATTCAGTTGAAAGACACAAGAGGTATTACTACGATGCATAGTTGCAATGTTTGGTGTATTGATTGTCCTCTTTGTCCTGTGACCAGTAGGAGTAACATTAGCTGCTTGAGTGTAAGATTTCAGTGTCAACTTCTCTGCTGGGTCTAAGGTGGTCAGGTAATTTAGGACCAGTGAAGCATCCCATATTTGGTTGTACTTAGGATGAGTTTTTTTTTTTTTAAACCCCTTCATAAATCGTACTGTAAGTGGATGTGAACCAAAGTTTTTACAGTCCTCCATATGCAAGATTGACGAGAGAACTGACCGTGCAGTGTTCAGTGTGGAGTAGCTAAAGTGTTTGTCATATAAGCCTGCCAAGAAGTCTAAAGCTTCGCTGATTTGTGTGGAATAACAAATAATTTGCCTTTCACCACAAAACTTGATCCACTGCTCAATGTAGGTCTTGTCCTGTTTTTGGGTACCTGATCGCCAAGATGCCATAAGGATGTCGGCCACGGTTCTAGAAATGTTGTATTTTGTGAAGGAATTCCTGAGACAGGACATATCATCAATCTCAGTTTGTTTTCTCCACAGCGGGTGTGGTTCCTGGTGCCCTGGGTGTTGAAGGAGTTTCTTGTCTGGGTTCAGGATCCATGGGAGTTTGTAAAGATGCTGTAGAATAAGTGGGAACCATGGTTGGCTGGGCCATAACGGGACAACAAGAATTCCTTTTGCCCTGTGTTTGTTGATTTTCTGGAGGCATCGTGGAATCAGGCTGAAGGGTGGAAATGCATAAAAAATAAAAATTATGCCAATTCAGTGAAAGTGCACCTACAAAAGAGCACCCAGGGTCTGGTTTCCAGGAACAATAGGTATCAAACTTGTGATTGAACCTTGTGGAAACCAGGTCCATATTAAGCTCAGGGTATTCAGCTGTGAGTTCTTGGAAAGCTCTAGTGTTCAAAGCCCACTCATGCTTATCATTGAAATGACGTGACTGTTCATCTGCATCTGTATTTGATACTCCAGGAATGTGAACAGCAGTGACCCATATTTCACGAGAAATTGACCATTGCCACTGTTCTTTAGCTAGTTGGTCTAACTTCAGTGACTTAGAACCCCCCATATTATTAACATATGCCACTGCTGTTGTGTTATTTAGCTGGAGCTGAATATGTATTCCTGTGCTGTGATCTACAAAGGATTTAAGGCCAAAAAATGCTGCCTGCAATTCTAACATGTTAATGCGCTTTAAAGCCTCAGATGGGGTCCACCTTCCCCAATCTTCCTTCCATCAAATACTGCTCCCCACCCCTTTTTTGAAGCATCTGACTGTATAATCATTGAGGGTGTAGGGTAGCATATGCAGGGCTGTGCTCTAGCAGTGCCCAGGGGCCTCAGGCTCCCTACTTTTATCTTCGGGCAAGTAGAAACAATCACTCTTGCATAAAGCTTAAGTGCTGGGCTCCCCTGATTTCATAGTTGGGAGCCTTTGGGCTCCTTGTGATTCTTCTAAGAGCACAGCCTTGAGATGTGCTTCTTGGCCTGTGGCGCATATGTAATCCACCAATGTAGCTCCTGGATTGATGCCCCTGACAATTACATTGGCATATTAAAATTCCCTGCATTAGTTGCAAGTGTATTTGTTTTATCGTGTTCGAGTACCCTGTAGTGGAGAGGTCCATACTCTACCCCTGGGAACAATGACATGATTAGACCGATAACCCTGGCTACATCTAAAATATGGGGTGTTGCCTTCTGTATAATCTGGCGACAAGCTTTGACAGTCTTTTCTATCTTTTCTGGTATTGGCGAGACTGTCATATTGACTGAGTCAAAGATAAAGCCAAGGAAAACCAGAGTTTGTGTAGCGATGAATAGTGAATAATTTGGCAGTGCTAATAATGTTAAGCCTGCATTCTTCCCTGGTATCACCTTGCAAATAGGAGTCATCGATATTAGCCATGCTTACATGGCCTTGGTTGTGCATTGTTGAATAAACTGGCTTAAGCAGTTTTGTAAAGATGCGTGGAGCACTAGAGAGGCCATTGGGGAGGCACGTGTATTTATAAAGGCAACCCTAAAATTCAAATTTCAGACATTTTTGGTGATCTTTGTGTATAGGCAATGTGTAGTAGACATCCTTCAAGTCAACGGATGCCATATAGCAACCTGGCTTAATCATTTTTGTCACTGTGTCCAGTGTGTCCATTTTAAAATGATGGTACTCCACTGATGCATTAAATTCTTTTAGGTTAAGAATTATACGATATGACCCATAACATAAATCGTGGATATAAATTCGCCAGGTTCACGATGTGATGATTGAATTACTCCTTTTGATAATAGGGTTATAATTTCCTGTTGAACTATAAGCTCTTCTTGAGCATTAAAGACACTTGGTCTGTATTGTGCTTGACAAGGCACTAGGCCTTCTTCAAAGGAAATTTTTACACCAGCCGACATAGTCTAATATGTTTCTATCACTGGTAACCTTACGCCAACTGGGCACAAACTCTCTCAAACTCTCTCAAACTCTCTCAAACTCTCTGAAAGGTCGTAAGGTTGCGTAAAAACTCAACAACATTTGAGCTCACCTCATTGTTTACTGTTTGTTTGTGGCCAACTCTTTCTTCCTGCTGCGAGGAGGGTGGCCCTTGGATAAAAAATCGGTTCTCATCTGTGATGTCTTTTGCCAACATGGGGAGGTATCCGAAGAGATACTCGTATGTCTGGTCGACCGGTGAGCTACTGCATAATGCAGCATAAACTTTATTGAGGTCATTCTTCATCGCTCGGCGTCGAGCGGTGTTCAAGTCGTGATGACCTTGAAGTGTAAGCGCAATGGCGTCAGTCATAAACTTGACCAGTTCTTTGCTGTCCTTCAGTTCAGATTCAAGGACTAAGTCTGTTGCCTTAATCATGGCGACTACTCCTGCCACTAGCGCATTCTGTGATTTTTGGGTTCCGGAGTCGTTTGTCCTCGACGTAGCGGATATTTGGTTCCATATTAGGTGATTTACACATGGCGTCCGGAGGCCGGTCACGTTTTGTGGACGAGGATAAAGATCAATCTTCGACTGTATTTTCTAGTCCGGCAACTTCTCTTTCAAAAGAGAGTTTACAATATCCGCCAGACCCTCGCTGGCATCTGGACCAGTTTTCTCGCTGGCATCCAAGTCACGAGCGAAATCTGCCAAAACATTCGGTTCTGATGAACCGCTAGCTGTAAAGCTTGGCTACTCGCTACTCGCCCGTCGAGTGACACCGTGTCATTGTTTTCTCCTTCAGGAGGTTCTTCACTAGATTCAACGGCTCAATCATGGACAATATGTTCTCATTCATCTTTTTCATCTCCTGGAGAAGAGCGGCGAACATTGATCCGGTATCTGGAGGGTACGGTGGACTATCGTCCCTCAACAGGTCTTCTTCACTCGGGCCGTGCTCGTCCGCCATGATGCTCAAGTTTGAGCTGGAAACTTGTCGTACTTCAACTACGTTGAAGTGCAAGTAGAAGCAAATCTTTAACAGTAAGATTTGAATAGGGTCAACTATGTTGACTCACTGTATGCTTATTTGAGCCTTACTGCGTAAGACCAAGCAATTTTTAAACGAAATCCCAACGACAATACGTTTAGACGTGATCTTGCTGGCGATGCAAGCTATGCAATGATCTTGCGCGTGCGCTGTGCTATCTCATGGGATCTCCCGCTCTGGTAGTCATGTGATAGAATTATATATGAATTGTCAGAAATGTCGCAAAATACAATCTATTACGCCCCCATCTCTATTAAGCCCCCTTTCTAATAAGCCGCCCCTCTTGAGCTTCGAGGATTTTAATAAGCCGCCCTCTCTATTTAATATTTAATACCCCCACCCCCCTCTCCACAGCCACTTAGGTTGGGTTAGAATCACATTATATTCTTGATCTCAACATTTCCAATTTTATATGGGACAGTTTCAATACTTTCTTTTCAAGTTCTGTTTTCAGTATATCAATGATAGGTTTTGACTTGTATATCGTACTTTGTAATTCAACACATTGATACACTGCCAAATATAGTCAAAACGTTATCGATATACGCTATGTCTACATGACGTATATCCAACGATGGAGGTAAATTTCGCATTATGACAAGAGAATGCAAAAATGACGGACTGGCCTCGATATTTTTTCTTCAAGCTGTGCTTTGTTATCAATGTGTTGAATTATAAAATTAATATATATAGATAGCCCAAGCCTAACAGCGTCGCACTTTGAACAAGCTTAACTAAGGTGAAACTTAACTAAGGTGAAAGGTTGGAAGCACAAGAATTAAGATTGACGAACGGCTATTTTCAATTTTAGCAATTCTCAAAAACAGTATTACGCGACCGTCTGCACAGTACATTTTTATAGACCGTACAAAAGTTCACAAAAACAACTTTTCTCTGTCTAGAATAACTAGTACCACTAGTTTCCGAATAAAATACAGTTTTTTGTTTGTCAAAAATTGCCCGAGAAACTGATTTGAAAATGAAAAATTGAAAAAATACACAAACATATTTGCATAATGCGATGCGAGTGAAGATAGAACTGTACTATAAAATCAAAGTCTTGTTTTGTTTACATAAAATCGCTTTACACACTATCTAATGAATGAACAAACACATAAAAATGGAAAAAAAAACAATCTTCTTTCGAAACAATTTATTCAAATCTCCATTAGTTTACGTTTAAAAGCAAAACGCGTACCATTTAATTATAGCTCATCGAGTTCAAGCTTTCTTCGATGAAATTCAACAGATCGATACAACTGAATTTAATCTCCCGCATTGATCAAAACGTAATACATGAAGTTCCTCGAAGCAAGATTTTATTCCTGAAAGCTCGTCTTTTTCCACTAAAGCGGCTTCTGAGTATCCCTTAATTAGTATCCTTGTCTTGAGTAGCAAACCGCGAAATATTCAGGGAAATAACGCCTTTAATTTAAACGGTTTTCTCCGCTTAGTGAATTCACAGCAAAACATCAAAGTGTTTTTCTAGCTGACGTGACATTCGGCCGTGTAACCGCGCGAAAAACAAAGCCTCGCTTTGGTTTCAACATGACGTCGTACGCGCATGTTTTGCGACGTCATACGCGCCCGCGAGCTAGTCCTGCACGACGGAGCGACGGAGGGCACACGCGCCCCCTCGAAACACTCCGCTAGCCATGACCATGAAAAATGAGGGGCATAGGTTCTATGAGTATGGAGCTGCGCAGCCAGGCCTTCGGCCTGGCAAGTGCTCCGCTATTACTGCGCTCAAGCTTGCGTGATATCGCCTAATTTTAGCCGACGAGGCCGTAAGCCGAGTAGGCTAAGAATTAGGTAATATCACGCGCGCTATAATAGTTAAATATGTTCCTGGGACAACAAGGCCATCTTTAAATTTTAAATATGCCCCCTCTAGAAGGCCTGAAAGTAAATAAGGAAAAAGAAGGGCTGGTGACTGCATATTAAAGAATATGTTTGATCCAAGTCTTCTTTTAGCTAAGCCTAATACTCCCAATTAGCTTTAGTCAGTTTGCATATTCTTACATATATCAATCAACATATTCAACGTTATTCCTGTGCGTATAAATTATATAATGTCGTAACAAGCAAAATTGAAACAAAGACGATGATGTTGAAGACTATGATATGCATTTTTAATCATTATAGGGAGTCTAAAATGCGGCAAAACAGTTATTTCAGGACTTAGGTAATTATTAACAGTCATTTAACTGACAACTGACAAAGGATACAAAATAATATATATAGATAGGCTGAGCCTAACAGCGTCGCTTTCTGAACAAGGTGAAACTTAACTAAGGTGAAAGGTCGAAAGCAGAAGAATTAAGATTGACGACCGGGCTTTTTTTGAATTTTAGCAATTCTCAAAAACAGTATTATGCGACCGTCTGCACAGTACATTTAGACCGTTCAAAAGTTCACAAAAACAACTTTTTCTCCGTCTAGAATGACTAGTACGACTACTTTCCGAATAAATACACTTGTTGCTTGTCAAAAATTACCCGATAAACTGATTTGGAAAATGCACAAACTTATTTGCATAAGGCGACGCGAGTGAAGATAGAACCATATCCAAGTCTTGTTTCGTTTACATAAAATCGCTTTTCAATCTGTGCAATGAATGAAAAAACATATAAAAATGGACAACACAATCTTCTTTCGAAAAATTTTATTTAAATCTCCATAAGTTTCTGTTTAAACGCAAAACGCGAACCATTTATAGCATATCGAGGCCGAGCTGATTGTCTTCGATGAAAGAAATCATGAAACAACTGGATTTAAGCACTTTTTATATACAATTCCCCAAATAACAACTTTTTATGTCAAGAAATAGATTTATTGAAACACACAAAGAAAGACTTTAAAATACAATTAAATGACTTACGGTAACGAAAACTTACTACTTTAACTACTAACGACTTAGTTACTTACATTACAGTACAATACAATACAATTACATTACTTGCGATACAGTTACTTGCATTATTTACAGTTCAATTACTTAATAGCGGGTTATACAGTTACTTGACAGAAATAATTAGATACTTAAATCACATATCTAGCTTCTATTTATTCATTACAACAATTAGTAACAAACTTAAACCCTACAGAGTGCGCATTCTCTGAGGGGATGTAACTATAATTGTTATTATATTTTTTCCGGAATCATACGAAAAAAGAGTAAATAAATAAATTAAAATAATTAATTCTAATTATTTCATTCTAATTAACGATATATACACACACAACGAAAAAAATTAAGTGACAAAAGGCTTCGTCCTCTTTTTAAAGAAGTTTGTT
This sequence comes from Cladopsammia gracilis, assembly GCA_022457155.1. Lineage (NCBI taxonomy): Eukaryota > Metazoa > Cnidaria > Anthozoa > Scleractinia > Dendrophylliidae > Cladopsammia > Cladopsammia gracilis. Next base: position 319,191 of record JAJGOT010000504.1, on the reverse strand, counting down.
ATGTGCCATTTTTTGTGGCAATATACTTTTCCGTTTGATATTATAATTTGACCTTGTGTTTATAACCCGTAATATGTGGAATGACGGATTTTCTTCTGCAATCCCATATATATACTTTAGCAATAAGAATTAAGTAGTTTAGTAAGAAGTTTGAAGAGGCGATTAAACAATTATAATGTCTTTTAGGTTCAGCACTATGTGTTGTTTTTTCAAAGTGAAATAATAAAATTCAAATTCTACCCAAAAAAAGCATCACGTGTTTGCAATCAAAGACTTGGTGATGCAATAATTCTACATCAGTCTTACAAAAGGTGCACTTATCATTATCAATGTATCCAATTTTAAACAGTTTTGTATTAGTAAAAAGAATTGAGTTTAATATCTTAAATTGAAACGCTTTAACATATGGTTCTAGAGCTACATTATGTAGAAGAGTAAAAGCAGTTTTTAAGGACGTTCGCGCCCAAAATGTTCCCACGTACTGATTTTTTTTTAAAACTTGCCATGCAGTAAGGTGAAGATCAACTATTGCCAAAATGACCAAAAAATGGGGGTCACCGTGCTCGTTTTCGAGATAAGGCGCATTGAAGACTATGCGTTTTAAGAAGCTTTCGTTATTTAAAGACGATCTTAAATTACAACTATTTGAAATAAAAGAAGCTACGTTAGTGAAATTTAGATCAGGTAAACGTACTCAATTCAGCACAACTAAGTCTATTACATAAACTTTTGCATCTTATGTCGTTCTTGAGGTAGAATAGTCCTTGGAAAAGAAAACATATTAGTCTTGCCCGTCCACATTCGAAGAAAACTTTGGTCGCACGAGAGCAGAAAAGACGAAATATTTGTAATTTCTCAAGTACAGATTTTTTCTGTTTTTTTTTTTTTTTGTTAAAATGGAGCAAATTAGGAAAGGAAGCAAGTGATCTACGGAAAGAAAAATGGGGGTCACCGGGCATCCAAGCTATCCCATGATACTACACGCTCATTACGTTCCATTCTTTAAAGTGGAAAAAAGTTTGCGTTGGGTACGTTCTTGCACATTTGTTGATATTTCATGGGCTTTAACAACAACAAAATCGAGATTTCAGAGGGAGCCTGCTGTGCTTAAAAAAAAGAGGAAACTTTGATTGAAAATCTCCACTGGCACGCCGATTTATGACAATGTAACACTAATGGCAGGGTAAAGTAGGACAGTCTCGAGAACTGTTATACTAGAAATACGTGTCTCGCAGAACCTCGCGAAGCTCGAGGGAGGATGCACTGCAAAAGTTTAGCGATATGGGAGGGAGAGATGGAATTTCTGATTTAAATGGAGAGGTTGGGTTGCTTGCTGGCAATGGCTCCAAAATTTAAAGTTGAGACATTTTCGTTCCCAGTCTCTTCCATTTAAATTGTACTTCCAAAAATAAAATAAATGGGAGGTGGTGCTGGTCAGTTTTGGGTTTTGAGCTGTGGGTCGCTGTAACTGCTAAGGGACTGGGTACCAAACAATCCTTAGGCCCTTCCTCTTCCCCCCGTCCCCCACCATCTATCTTCATTAATTTTGTATTAAGTACTGTCGTGGACATGGCTCCAGGACAATATGCAGTGGTGTTCTGTTTATTTTGATTGTCTCAATTAAATTCCATTTTTGAAGCTTGTGAGTGCTATCTCCCAAATTAACCTGTTCCCTTGCTATAGCTTTTGTGCTATATACTGGGTATCAAATAATTGGTAACCCAATTCTCTATTCACTTGAATGGTTGCGATCACAGGAGGTTACAACTCAATGGTGAAAGTGGCATGAGATTCTCCCAGCAGTAACAATACTATATTTTGGATACAGGTCATGGGAATTACGAAATTGATTACAAAACATGAATATTCAAGATGAAGCAACAGGTTTTCTACTAACCATAAGCAATGAGTGAATGGAGAATTTGTAGGTTAAGACCAGGACTTAGGCCCTCATGACCAGTTAGCCCTTTAAAAATCTCGAAATCAAAATTAATTTGTTGATGTACATTCTCCTTACTGGTGTCAATACAGTTCACATAGCCATATAACTACAGTGAATTTGTATTCAATTTCCACAGACAACTCATGTTGAAGGTGATTAGGTTCTCAATTTGCATAATCTATGTACTTGCTTGTACACTGATATTGTGAAGAGATTTAAGATACTGATCACCGTTCCAATAATAAATGTGAAGCAGTAATGTTGATGTGTCATGTGTTTACCTACATGTATACAGTTGCTACAAATTAGATGGTCATCATTGCTAACAGAAAATTGTTTTTTGCTAACAAAATGTTTTTTTATCCAAATTGTAAAGATAAATTCTCCTTACTAAAGGCCATTCGAATGTTATTTCTTATTGAACTATTTTATGAAAAATGCTGTAAACTCAAGATACCGTTTACGTATATGTTGTGGTTCAATTTTATCCTTAGTTCAAATTTTATTTTCCTTTGTTTTTGGCTATGGTAATGTATGATAATGAGTTTTAAACAAAGGAAAATAAAATTTGAAGTAAGGATAAAATTGAACCACAACATATACAAAGCACATTTCACTCACTTTTCATTCACAGACAATCATGTAAATGTTCATGTTGTATATTTGGGAAATAATTTCCACCTTTGTGATCTGTAGTTTTGATCATTTAAAAGGTCCTTAGTGATGACCTAAGTAAAATTATCAATAAACATCAAATTACAGTGTGTACTAAAAAGAGAATTATTTTTCAGTGTTTGATTATCCTCTCAGTAGTTTAGCCACTTATTTATTTTTTTTTTTTTTTTGCAAAAGGCCGGTGATTTGAGCTACTAATCGCTCTTCTTCTCTGAGCCTTTCCTGTAATCCGTGTTTGCTTTTCCCTACCGTCTCAGGTATGAAAGATATTTGTCACGAGTATTTAGCTGATCAAGTAATTCTTGCCGCCTCTCGTTGCGTCTACAAACAGAATCATTTTGTCCAACACTTCCAGTCGGTGTCGCCTCTCCTGATCGGTTTCGTTCAGAATTCTAATGGCGGCAATCGGTCAAGGCGTTTGAACCTAGTCAAACGGTGTGCCTGGGCTGTTCGAAGTCTTTGTAATCTATGCTCTCGTTGTCTCTCCGTTTCTCGATCACGCTGAATTTCAAGTCACCGTTCAGCGGAGTTTCGGTGGTTAACTTTCTCGGACAAGAATTTCCAGCCACCTGTTGAATCCAGCGTTGTTGTGTTTCCTGTTCTTTCTCATTTGCATCAGAAATGGGTTGTGTTTCACCGAGAGTAAACATTTTTTTCACAGAGTAAGGATAAACGGCCGCCATTTTTTCGCCGCCATGAGTAAACATGAGAGTGCGCCATTGTCAGCGGTCGCGATTGTTGTTTTCTTTTTTTTTTCGCTCGAATTCACGCGGCTCAGCTCCCAAGGGACGACAAATTTATTAACCTCTCTTCGCGAGGAAAAACCAAATCCACTTTTTTTGAGTGTTACAGTGTGTTTTTGTGCAATGACTGTACTTCAAACGAGATATTTATTATAAAAGACAAGGAGATCCAAGAAAAACATTTAGATGACATTTTAAGAAAATCAGGTACACGCCGGGTTCCCAATCGCCCAATTTACAGTCAGACCTTATGCTTTTCATATGACCGGGGACTTCGTTTGAGCTTGTTGTATTATCTTTTTCCTCAGTAAGCTTTTAGTATTGAACTAACAATTACAGAGGATAAGAGATTTATTATTCAACATAGTCGGAAAACAGAAGAAACGTAAAGCTTAAATTTGCAACTTGCTTCCTTGCGTGACAAACTATCTCACCTGACTATTCAGTGAGTGACCGTCCAGGTTTCGCGCGCTTTATGTTAGGTTGCTGTTGATTGGTGAAAAACGAAAACTTGTCAAACCTGTCAATCGAGTCGAGCAAAGCATCGTGCATCTTATTTCAAACACTTCTATTACATGTAAGGTAACCAAAGATGGAATATGTGAAAATTCTTTATTATAAGGTTTACGGAGATGTTAACAACGATGATCTCGGTCTCCAAGTAAACTTCCAGTCGAGAAAAATCGACAGAACAAATTGCAATTAAAACAATAACAATAAAGTCAAACAATAAAGTCAAACTCTTGCAAAGTCAAGCAGCAACTTGTGAACAACTGACAACGGATTTCAAACTTCATCTTCGTCCGAATCAATCACGACGCGTCTTCGTTTTGGAAGAGGCAGGGGCGGATTTCTGACCGACAAGATTAGCGCAGTTGTAGAAGACAGCTCTTGAAAGAAGATGGGTTCCGTTCCCGCTAGTGGCCGAACATGTGGAACAATTCAGGCTCAGGTGATTCAACTGCTTTAGCGGCGGGCATGAAGCTCCACAATGGCTGCTAATTTACAATGGCATTTCATGAAATTAACTCAGTGATCCTAGCATTCAGCGACTACTACTGATCTTGCAACATTCAATATCTCCTGTCAGCATCACGGCCAGAAACTTATTTTCTAAGATTAAAGAATCAACAACATTGAGAATAACATGACTGTTATATCTTTATACTATTTAATAGATAATTACTTCGGCTCACAGCATTATTGGATATAATGCAGGCAGCTGAGGCCGCAGGCCGAAGCTGCCTGCATTATATCCAATAATGCTGTGAGCCGAAGTAATTATCTATTATAATTACTGATCGTCATCCAAACCCATTGTTTTCTGTGTGCAATTATATCACCGAATGCCGCCGCCCCTTTGTATTTTTGTGGAAAACAAGAAATCAAACAATTCATGACATTCAATGGATGTTTTTATTCAAGGTAACGGTTACATAAGCTATTGTTTTCATGAGTGTAACATGACATGTACGTGTGAAAAATGCAACCAGAAACGTGTTATCGACTGTTTGTTTGTCAAGGTTGATGTCAATTTGCATATTGCTCGACAAACACAGTTGTTTGTGAAAGTCAACTCATTGTTGTTTGGAATGATGGCGGAAAGCTGCTGGGAAAGCAGTTCGGAGGAAGAATTGTTTCTTACGCAGTCAACATTTACTGCTAAGTCGGACGAACATGATGGTAAGTCGGCTTACTTTCAGTCGTTGCATTTCCATTGGTTTTGGGTAGTTGTATGTAATCCGATCTTATCGTTGTTAAGGAATTGGTGTGTCGACGAGTGAAGGGGATGGAATATGCTCAGAGGATAATGTTGAAATCTGTTGTAAGTGACGGAAACTGTAAGTTAGGAATGTTCTTTGTATTAAAAATACTTATTGTGGTGTTTTTGGTTGTTTCTAGTTAGTAAAAAAATATGGGGGAAAGTGCTTCACCAGTGGATATATGCATGTAAAGCTAGCTGCATTATTAAAACTAAAACACGCAGCATTATTTTTAATAATGCAGCTTGTTTTAGTTTTAATAATGCTGTGTGCCGATTTAGCACGTGTAAGATTACCCCTGATAATTTCCCTGCCACCAAAAAAGACCGCACCCGTTTTTCTCACACACTTAGTTTGTATTATTTTTCTCTCGGCATTCGGTGATATAATGCAGACAGAAAACAATGGGTTTGGATGACGATCAGTAATTATAATACAGTACAGTAGCATCTCGCTATCGCGAACTCTCAAGTGGAACGGGAAATTGTTCGAGAAAGCAAGGGTTTTATATATCGAGGGTGGTGTCAAATTTCGTAATTCTCAACAAAACTGAATTACAGTAGTACAGTATGCCAATCATTGTCTTCCATACGAAGTCCAGTAAAACTGTAGCCATTTAACCCAAGTTAGTACGAGCGTTTTAAGAAAAAAACGCAAATGACTATGTACAACGAATACTGTATTAACCTAGAGCATCGGGCAGTTAAAATGAAAATTTAAAAAAACGAATAAATATTTTACAATGCAACACAGTACAATACAATACAATAAATACAATGCAGTGTATACTGTATACTGCATGTCAGTTTTGGTTTGGACACGATGGGATACCCTTTCGTAGAACATAATCAACTACAACACCTTAACTGTGTCCTGTTGTCGTTTACTTATCATAATTACTGTAGATTGAGATAATGAGTGTTAATTTAGACTATGGGTAATCGCAATTTGTTCAAGTTAGCGGGTAATTCGAGATAATCGAGTTCGATATAGGCAGTAGTAAATTGACTGAAAAACAGTAAGCACAAACAAGAGGAACAGGTTTTAGTTCGAGATAGCCGGTGTTCGAAATAGCGGAGAGTCAGAGTCTACTGTATAAGGAAAAATCTATCAGGCATGTACTTGGGGTAATCCTGTTCTAAAGCCTGGCTGGCTTAAACGCTTTTTGCGACGAGCAGGATTTGCGCTAGGCCTTAGACATTTCATCTTTTTTTGCGATTCTTAAAAAAAAAAATATCTCGCCTCTGATAGATAATCCAACGTTAGTTTCTTTTAAGAGCAGAAATTCATGAACTGATATCTTCATTTCAGCTTTAATCTGATGATTGCAGCTTTTGGTATAAGCGTTGTGTACCAAAATTGAGTGAAATCAGCCGCCCTGTCTTTGTATCTGCCCACTCTCTTTTAGCCCTGTCACATTATTGCGTATCGTACAAGCGTATGCCAGCGGATGAAAAATATCACTCATACGCTGACATACGCTATGGGTATGTTAGGCATCGGTTGTCTACGTTTCAAGCACGGCCGCATACGGGGGCATACGCAGGCGTACGGCTAGGTAGAAAAATTTCTTTAAGCATGCTTAAAATTTTGTGCGTATTGGGACGTATGGTTTATATGCTAAGCATACGCTAGGCATACGCTGAATACGCAAGAGTTACGCTAAGGGTTCGTTACTCATAGGTCAAGTTCGCTGGTCATACCCTGTATTTTCAAGGGCGTTTTGTGCGTATGAAAATTATTTTATGAATTTTCATACGCAACTCATACGTTTCTCTCATACGCAATAGTGTGACAGGGCCTTTAGGTAGAAGCTCTTATTCTTCGCGATGTCCATACAGGATTGCCTTTATGTGTTTTGCATTAAATATTCCGTTGTTGTATCTGTCGTTGTTGCACTGGGTAGCAGACTGAGGTTTCCCCTCAGCACGCTTTGTGCAGCGGATATCACCGGCCTGATACCAGATGCTATCAGTTAGCCGAGCGCTGATCAACGAAGAATTAGCTGACTAAAACCTGAAGATGCAATGTACCCAACATAAATGATTATCACATTAAAGAAGTTTATAGACGATATCATTTAGTAAAAAGTGACAAAATAATAAATAGGTAAAGAATGACTTAACCATCAGTTCATATTTTATTACTGTCACATGGTAAATGATTTTACAACCTTGTAGCATGCAGTTTTTTTCGGCGGAATTATCTTACCTAAAAGCATGTGCTGAAATCAAGTACGTCATGAATTATTTATTTTTATTAATAGCATTCTATTCTATTGTCTCTAGTATATGGTTAAAGGTTAACAGTCCTCGTTGGTTGTTATCCGGGCAGGTTATGAGTTATTGTGGGTTGACAGCTAATTGATCCTTCTTGTTTCTTCGGGTCGCACACATGGGGTCATCTGGCCCCGAAGGGTAACGATCGTTCCAGTACAATACATACGCCCAAACATTCATTTCAGTGAATTTCGTCAGCTGCGAGATAAGCATCATTGAATATATTTAAAATTATAATAAGTTATAAGTAAGAATTTGAAAATCACTTTAAAGTTTTTTTTTTTTTGATGTGTTACGTGAAAAGAACAAATGATTCCATTTCTTTGAAAGAAGTTTCTAATACATTTTCATGCCTTAAGGTGGCTACTAAATAAATAGTTTAAACATTCCCATCATACATCTATGATATTTAATCACAGCTACACCAGTACAGTTAAGAGAAAACGTTTAGTACGGGTTTGCAAACACTTAACCAATGAACAAATTTAGGTGGCTACGACATCAAAATTTGTTATCATGGCAACGTCAAAAGAGGCCAAAAAGACCCCATTTTCAACCTTTTGAGGCTAATAAGTATAACTAATAACTAATAACGGTGAACGTTTTTGATTTTTATATATTTTCGTCTTATAAACATAACAAACATTTGTGCCAATTTTGAAAAAAATCTGTACATAGGATTCAGAGATATGCCATTTTTACATAAATTTAACGTGGCTCCGAACTCTATAAACAGAATTTATTTAAAAATTGTTAAAATGTTTCTCTTGCCAATAAAACAAAAACATATCAAAAACAAACACTTTCACTGTGTAGTTTATAAGCTAATAGCCTCAAATGGTCCAAAATAGCGTAATTTTGACCTCTTTTTTTGCGTTGCCATGGCAACAAATGATGACGTCATTTGGATACCACTCTGTTGACCGATGAAAGATTTACTGGTTTCAAGTTAAAAGATTTTTAGTCACATCATCGGGCTAGCTGTAAAGAAATGCAAAAGACGAGAGGGCTGAACAATATGGAGCCACCTTAAGGCCTTGATAAAAAAGTCTACAGTGCTTTCCGTAGTTTCCTCTGACAAGATGTATACGGTGATAATATTTTTGTCTAGTATAACAAATCAAGATTGAGGATCACATTCGGTTTGTAAAATGAGCAAGTTTACTCGACGAGATGATGAATCGCCGCTTCGCCAGCAATCCATCATTCAGTACGGGAAAACGAAGTCGGTTTTATCAATGGAAGTCTATAGCCAACTGCTGAAAGAAATGTTGATTTAAAAGGTCGCCTATCACTGAGATTGATGGTATGAACCAGAATGATCAAAACAGCTTATCGTTGCTTTCTGTCAAAGATCATGTTTGCGTTTTTCCCCTCTTGCCCACAAAACGTTAAACTTACATCAAGATCTTTGCAGTTTCTGTCTTCGTTTATAGTGCTGCTACATTCCAGGTTCTTATCCACTGATATCTTCAGATCATAAACACCATAAGGACTTTTGCACTCTTTCTTTGTATACAAACGACTACCTTCGCCTTCTGATCGCTCTACTGGATCCTTGCACAGTTCCAGTAAGCGCCTGTCGTCACCATTTGTAATTCCACAATGCACTGAAAAGACAAGAGTTGTTTACATTATGTACTATACCTGTTATTGAAGGCACATGCAACGTTATATTATGTTTCTAGTATAACATAGTTTAACCTGTCATACTCAATAGAGCCCCAAAACAACATTAATGAGAGTAAGATGAGGTTTCGTTGCATTCATAAGTCAACATAACCAGACATAAGTTATGTTAGGGCACCCAGGACCTAGGTTGCCAAGGATTTACAGTGTTGTTGTTGCAGTCGATCGGCCAGATGAGATGTAAAAGAGACAAGAGAACGAGTGCTAAAGAGAAAATGGATAGCATCGATTCAAGCCTCTCCCCAGACCTGCTGCGACTGGTTAATCAATCGAGAGACAAGGGCGCAAGTTCTTGGCTGAATGCGATGCCCTTCGCAGACCAGGGTTTAGCCCTGAACAAGCAAGAGTTCAGAGACTCGCTACGCTTGCGTTATGACTTGCCCTTAGTCGATCTACCAAGTCATTGTGTGTGTTGGGGATAAATTCACCGTTGGTCACGCCCTCTCTTGTAAAAAGGGGGGGGGGGGGAGTTGTAGCGCAGACACATGATGGTGTACGGAGGAACTTGTTAACGACATTCATCGATAAGATCTGCAATAATGTCGAAATCGAACCACGCCTTCAACCCCTGGACAACGAGCGTTTTCATCTGAGGAGCGCTGTTACAAGTTCAGAGGCAAGGTTGGACATCAAAGCGGGAGGGTTCTGGGCAAGAGGAGTTACGGCATTTTTTTTTTTTTTTTGTCAGAGTTACGCACGTCAACTCCATTTGTTAAAAGAACTATGTAGCGCTTTATCCCAATGTTTTAAAGCGCTCTACAATGACTTAAGAAGTTAACTATTTATTAACTAAAATCAAGGCTATGATAAAAAATACTGTTTAAAAAGGTAAGTCTTGGGATTAAACTTAAAAGAGCTAAGGCTAGAACTACACTTACATGTAAATGCTAGGGAGACTGTTGCACAGTTTAGGAGCGCATACCGAAAAGGCAGTAAGGTAAATACCACCAGTTGCTCACTTACTATTTTCCTACTTTTTTGCATAGATTTACCTTAAAGCTACAAAAAAAAAAAACGCCGTTGCAAACGGAAATTATCCATCAATTTTGCTAATTGTTTCCGTATTCTCTTTTATTCTGCAATGGTGCTTTCATTGATCGTTCATGATTTAATTTAGATGTCATGCAATTCTAACCGGTGTTACGACTTTCCTAACCCTTGTTTCTTACCGCCGCTTCCTCCGTTTTCTCTGCACTTTTCTGCATTATACGTGTGGAATCGGTTGAAAAAAGCATTTTCGTAAACTTCTACGAAGCCACCATCCTCATAGACGTTATCAACCTGACGGTATTGCTTGATGGCGCCGTCTCCCGCACGAAAATAAGAAGAGTTGTGATGGTGAAATTTAATGTAAACGTTTCTGGGCACAGTTTCAGGTTGGTCCTCGGAGCCGAAAAGTTCAATATGTATCTGGAAGATATATAATATACAAACATTTGACTTGTTAGGCAATTGGAGGTCGAATTTTTATCGCTTTTTAATCTTAACAATTACATGTAACGGTATCGATGAAAGCTCAATATGTGCCTAGAAAACACTAATCAAGAATTACAGATTAAACATTTGCCATTCGTTTTACCTTTAAAATTCGGACGTTATAACATGTCTCACAACTTTGATCAATATTGATGGTAAATGTCGTTCTGCCATCAGCAATAAGCTCGTCAAACATCTACAAAAAATAATACAATTTAGGCATACAAACAAAATATTAATACATCATTCCAAAGTACCTACAATCGTTATCAAAAACCTTCGACCACTTGACTAAATTTTGATTAATTTTGTAGTGCATTAACCCCCTCCCCCCTTCCCACCCCCTATATCAATGTTGGGTGGTGATTGGAGATACCGGGGGCTTGCCAACCGCATGAAGATTGATTTGGGTTCCAAAGTTTAGATCCAACATTGTTATTGGGGGCCCGGGGGAAGCGAACATCAGCAATGTAGACTGAAGATTGTTAAAAAATCAATTAAAATATAGGGTGGTCGAAGGTATTTTGCAAACGATTGTAGCCTTTCTATACAAGCGATTATTGTGCGATATCGGCAGTGACTTTTGCGGCTACTTCAATCCTGTTTAGACCGGAAAAGTGACTCAAAACGTTCATAACTTTCTTAAGCATAATCGCCAGTACGCACAAAAATTTTCCTGAAAGTTATCTGGGAATATTTTGGAATAACATACAATGTATGTATATTTATGGCTGTTGATGTTTCCATAGCAGCCATCGTTGGACAGGTGTATTTACTCAAATATTTTATAATTGTTTCTCAAAATGTCAGGAAGTTTCACAATGTAAGCTATCGCATTACCATGAACGTATTACACTCTACTACAAAGAAGTTTAGAAAGTTTTAAACGGGGGATATCAAATTATCGGCCCGGGTTATTGAAAGGAGACGAGAGAACGAAATTAAATCTAATTGAATGCTGAATTAAAATAAACAAGAACTGATCGCGTTTGAAGAAGAAAGTGGGGTAAACTGTACAACTGCTGCGCGATAAAGAAGCTACCTAAGTTGCTGAAAGGACTAAACTTGAAAGAAACGTCCACTCACTACGACAAGAAAACAAAATGGCCATACAAGCTTCTAAATCTTAAATTAGCAATTTCATGCGAAGAAAACAAACTCATTCAAACTTTCAAACCATTTCGCCGCTTTCGCCTCGAGCATTGTTTTAGCTTTCAAAGCTCGTCCAGAGCATTCAAACAATAATCGGAAGACTTCCCCACTGCTCGAAACCTTCATAACCACGTAAATCTGGGATAAAAGCAAAATTATAGCGACGGCTTTGTTTCTCTTTGTTTTTTTACAGTTTCTAGCATAGAAGCGAAAGGGGTTAGTTGAAATATGAAAAAAACTATTGATGCATTTATTTTTCAATGCGTGGCCGGCTTATGTTTTGTTAACGCTATATAGCCTTTTTGGGGTCAATGTGACCGAGGTAACTTTCAATGTGTTTGTCATTTTATTGTTCACGTGACAATATTTCCACAGCCATGTTTTTCTTGAAATTTGCAGTTTTCTTACCTTTAATGGAAATTAAGGTTGCTCCAAGTAGTTTTTGTTGGGTCACACTTCTTTTTGAATGCGATTATACATAATCTTACTTTTGCGCAATGAATCTGAATTTGATACCAGATGTTAGACTTGGATAAACGTTTTGGAAAATGCTTTTTAATGCTAATCAGCGTTTCCATAGCAACGATAAACAAACATAACGAAAAACAGTTTTTCCTAAATATCTTTCAATTTTAAGGGCTACCCGCGAGAAGTGAATTAATGCGCTATAATCTACACAGTGTAGCACACTAAATGGCGAAAATTGAAACAAATTAATTAAACTGTTCGATTTTGAATAAATCGCTGAAACATTTATATGCTCTTCATGTTTGAAATATAAGCGGTCAAAAGATTCCACAGGTCTGACAAATTATCACTGAATTACCAAAGAAAGTTTCCTCAGGCTTAAATTCGTATTCCCTGCAAATAGCTCTGACTAACTCCTCGGCAATAAAGAGATCGAGCTTTTCATTTAAATGCAGTTTTGCTGGACGTTTGCACTCTTTTCAGACTACATTTGAATAAAAAGACGGCGATCTCTTTATTGCTGAGAAGTTAGTCAAAGCTATTTGGAAGTCTGAGGAAACTTTCTGTGGAAATTGAATAATATTTTGAGAAAGATATGGAATGTTCTGACCGCTTATATTTTAAAGATGAAATGTTTTCAGCGATTTATTCAAAATCGAACAATTTAATTGGTTTGAAATTTCTCCATTTAGTGTGCTACACTGTTTAGATTATAGAGCATTTATTCGCTTGCCATGGGTAGCATCAAAATCGAAAGATATTTAGGAAAAACTGTTTTTCGTCATGTTTGTCTACCGTTGCTATGGAAACGCTGATTACCATAAAAAGAGCCTCGTCCAAATTTTTTTATCCAAGCCTAACATCTGGCATCAAATTCAGATTCATTTGAGCTAAAGTTGGATTATTTATAAGTGCATTAAAAAAAACTACTTGGAGCCACCTTAAAAGATGAAATGAGATGAGACTTCTTGAGGTATATAACTTTACTCACCACTTTGTGTATGATGTCTAAATATCAAAAGTTTCGTGCTGTATGACAACAGTTGATATGCTCATGAAATTATGTTCTCCGTGTTTTGTTTTGTTTTTTTTTTTTTCATTTGCAGGTTTTTTTTAGCGGAGCTCTTGCCGGGCCGAAGGCCTGGCTGCGCAGCACCATACTCATAGAACCAGAGAACCAAAGAACCCATGGCCGTCATTTTTCATGGTCATGGCTAGCGGAATGTTTCGTGGGCGCGTTGTGTGCCCGCCGCCGCCGCCGACGCCGTCGCTTAGGGTTAACTCGCGAGCGCGTAGACCGTCGCAAAACATGCGCGTATGACGCCACCCAACAACATTGCAATTTCACGTCACCTGGGAAAACACTGCTGTGTTTAGCGGAGAAAACCGTTTAAGTTTAAGTCGTTATTCTCCAGAATTTTTTCGTGGTTTGCTACTCAAGACAGGGATACTAATTAAGGGATACTCAGAAGCCGCTATAGTGGAAATAGAAGAGCTTTCAGAGATAAAATCTTGCTTCGAGGATGGGAGCAATGCGGGAAGATGTTTGTCACTTTGGATTTCAGAACTGAAGAAGCGGAGATTTAAACAATTTCCAAGCAGTGGAGGGACTTAAAGGTAAAACAAAATACATTTTTCGATGGCAATTTATGTTGATATCAATCTGTGATTGACTTTTTTGTGTTCTCGCTAGTTTTCGGGAGAATTGTTTATAACGCGGTCAATTAAATTCAGTTGTTTTGATTTCTTTCATCGGAGACATCTCGGCCTCGATGAGCTCTTAATAAGATGGTTCGCGTTTTGCTTTTAAACATAAACTTATGGTGATTTGAATTAAAAGTTTTCGAAAGAAGATTGTGTTGCCCATTTTTATGTGTTTGTTCATTCATTACATAGGTTGAAAAGCGATTTTATGTAAACAAAACAAAACAAGACTTGGATTTTATAGTTGTAAACTTCACTCGCGTGGTCTTATGCAAATATGTTTGTGTATTTTTTGCAATTTTGATTTCCAAATCAGTTTCTTGGACAATTTTTATAAGCAGCAGATGTATTTTATTTGGAAATTAGTCGTACTAATTATTCTAGACGGAGACAAAGTTGTTTTTGTGAACTTTTGTACGGTCTAAATGTACTGTGCAAACGGTCGCGTAAGTCTGTTTTTAAGAATTGCTAAAATTAAAAGATAGCCCGGTCGTCAATTTTGTTCTTGTGCTTCCGACCTTTCACCTCAGTTAAGTTTATCATCGGCTTTCGGTTCAAAGAGCGACGCTGTTAGGCTCAGGCTATCTATATATATTACCTTTTGATATGGTAAGGTACGTTTCTCATAACTCTTACATTTTCTGCCATTTTAGTATTTTTGTATTGGGCTTGTTTATTTTTGGGTTAATTTGGACGGTTTTATGCTGTTCAAAAAATTTAAAAAATTCAAGATGGCGGATCCAACAAGGCGGCTTTGCAGAACTAATTAAGTCATATGACGGACTTCAAGGGAAACAGTTTTGGTCGTACCATATGCCTTCTAGTATTCATCGTCATAGTTTTAATGCTCTTTAAGTTACTAAGCACAGAAACCCCAAAAAAGCTTAGGCTAAATAGGTTTCACCATTAAAAAATGTACTCGTGCTCATTTACTCCTAATTGCACTCAAAATTATGTGATTACCTATACAAACAATACATTGCTGCTTGAAGATATGATATTTTAACACTAGAAGATTAGATAAATTTCATATCTCCTTCGCGCATCTATTTGTTATCTTCTATTAAATAATTTAAAGAAAAACTCACGTTTTTGTTCTGAGAATTATCAAAACTATATTTCCAGACTCTGCGAGTGTGCCTGACGTTAATAAAGCAGTCCGCACCCCCATCTACGAAATATTCTTCGGCTTCCCTCAACACTTCTGTAAGTTGAACATCTCCATTTAGACGCCCAGTCCCATACGCACTTTCCGTGGCCAGTCTTCGAAATGACGCCAGTGGATTATTTGCTTCCCATAGAGTAAGGAACTCGAAAGCTCTGAGGAGTTTCACGAGTTTTCTTAGGAATGATTCTTCCAGTTCTGAGTATGCACCGAGAAGTTCGTCTGTGAAGGTCTTTTGGAGACCAGTGGTTATGGTAGTATCTTGATGGAGAGAAAAATAATTAAATGTTATAACTTATAGGCCTAGGTTTTCTTAACCCTCGGACCTACTTTTAAACTCATACCCCATCCGTGTTACAAGTAGCCTGTGATGTGCTCTACAAGTTAAGGTAGATGTATTTAATAGCGGAGCTCTGCTGGCCGAAGGCCCGCGCGGAGCACCATACTCATAGAGCCCATGCTCGTCATTTTTCATGGTCATGGCTGGCGAAATGTTTCTCGGGCGCGTCGGTCCGTGTGCACCCGTTACGTCATCATCGATGGTGACGTATATGAAGAAAGAGGAACTGAGAACGAGGCTTTGTTTTTCGCACGCTTCCCGCGGCTACAAACAGGACAGTTCGCAAAAGCTTGCCTCCGCGCCAAAGCCAACACAACCCGTCCTCGTCACTGGAAAAATCATGGAGAAAGACAAACAAGATACGCCAATTCCTGAAGCAAAGGAAACGGACCCTAAAACTCGCGAACGTTCTGAATATGACGGCGAACAACCTTTGCCGAAGAGGAAAAACACTGGATATCGGACAAACAAACATAAACAGAAAAGCAAGTAACTGTCTAAATGTGATTTGCAATAATTTGCATAATGCGTTTTCCCCGTGGACCAGGACTTTGGAGGCTAAATTTAGAATTTTAATAATATTTACGATATGATGTCAGCATGTATTGTACCAGGAAGCATTTAATTCCACTCAAGCTTGGTGGGATTTTCTTAAAGAATCTATAACATTAGTTGCTATAGATTTTGGTCGAAGTAAACAACGCATATTTAATCGCGATAAGGCCACGCAACTATAATCTCTTTGATCGAAGCAAAACGGGCTCGTATTGAAGGATATAACTCAGCGAAAACCACCATAGAAACGCTTGAAAGAGAAATTCGAGCCGTTAATTTATCCCAAATGAGAGGAAACCAAATTCGTAGCAGAGTCAAATGGCTTGAAGATTAGGTGAAAACCTACCAAATGTTTTTTACGCTCGAAGCAACACGGCTCAGAAAAATACTGTTCATTCTTATTATAACTCCGCCGGTGTTAAAGTTTTTTCACAAGACTCTGGTTCATTTCGAGTTTTTACCGTAATTTGTACTTGCAAGAAGAGGTTAATTTAACAGTCCAAACCGAATGTTTGAACAAACTTGAAAACATATTAAGTAAGAGCGAACTTTTATCCTGCGAAGAATCAGTTTATCTTTGGCTAAAATTACCCACGCAATGCGTGGACTTTCTTCTTTCTTCTTCTTTCTTCTTCTTTCTTTGGCCCTATTTAGTTTGGAAAATAATTCTTTCAGTGATTCAATGCAAGGAAGCGTGACTACGTTGTAGATTACTTTACAAGAAAGATGATAGGAAAAACCTCAAAAATTGGTGACCCCCGCCATTTCGCTATTCGATGTTGATTACAAAATTTGTTCAAAAGCTCTTACAAACAGACTTTCAAAAGTCTTACCACCTCGATTTTCAAGAAGATCAAACTTGTTTCGTCCCAGGTAGGGCGATTTTTGAGAATTTATTTATTTATCTTGCGTGACACTCTAGATTATAGAAATGTTACCAATGAAACTGGCATCTTGCTGAATATTGATCAAGAGAAAGCCTTTGGCAGGGTAGAGAAACATTGGTAAACTTTTTACCAATGTTTTGAGTCGTTTTGGATTTGGCCCCAATTTCCAGCAGTGGATTTCTACATTATACTATACAGATGTCTTGGCTAACAGTGTGAGAAAGGATGATACTATTGAAGGTTTTCTCCTTCCAGAAGCCTGAGGAAAACATTTTAAAATTCGCCACATTTTTTCTTTAGACAAATTGTTTACCTCACTTCACAAATACGAGACAGGTACAGGGACTAAATTAAATGCCATGAGGTTAGGAGCTTGGTGCTCACATCCGGACAATCCTTTTGGCCTGACGTGGGTGGGTGTCAAGAATGCGAATCTTGGGCGTCTGGTCTAGCAATGGTAATGCAAATGTGAAACCGGATAACTGGTTACCACGCCTTTCCAAGCTTGATTAAAATTTGAACCCGTGGAAGGGTGTAGGGTGTTTTCACTCCCACCCTATCGGCACTACTCAATACTAGGTTTTTAGTTATTGTTAAGACTATTTTCTTTTATCTATATATGGACTTCTACTTACGACGAGAATGACATGCGAGCGCGCTTTTTCATTAAGACCATACTTGTGGTATATGGGTTTTTCGAAATAAAGCCGCAATTTTTCACAGTGGCACCGAGAACTGTCGGGCCACTGTAAGGGGCATAACGAATGACATCACAACACAGTCGAAAATTGATTTCTCCCGAATGACCGAACAGAACTTTTATGCTTTGTGGTGTCTGATCCGAACATTTGTGAAGCTTGTGACTTAATAATTGAGCTACTGGCAACTCATCATTTCCAAATCAGTTTGTCGGGTAATTTTCCATACGCAACAGATGTATTTTATTCGGAAATTAGTCATACTAGTTATTCTAGACCGACAAAATGTTGTTTCGTGAGCTATTGTGGAATTTGTGCAGACTAAATGTACTGTGCAGACGGTCGGGTTATACGCTTACTGTTTTTGAGAATTGCTAAAATTGAAAAACAGTGTGGTCGTCAATCTTAATTCTAATTTTTCTTATGCTTCCGACCTTTCACCTAAGTTAAGCTTATCATTATCGTTTCTGTTCAGAGAGCTCCGCTGTTAGGCTAAGCCTATCTATATATATTAGTTATAGTGCGAAAGCAAAGCGCTAACTAACTAAGACTATTTTCGTATCTTAAAAAGATCAATTCAGAATGAAAACAATTTGAACAAACACACGGCTACATAAACATAGTGGCGAAAAGTTAGAAAGAGCTGCAGCGTGGACAGTATGTCTTACAACAAAAATTACAGCTAAAGGATACAAGAAACGGTTAAAACATGGTATACCAGTATTTTATTTTGATTTGGCTTTTTAGTCCCTTCCATCAACACCAAATTTTCAAACAACGAATTACGAGCTGAGTCGATCAATGTTGTTTACAAACTTGCTGGTTTTTAGTTCCTATATCCGTAATGACGAGATCAGAAACTTTTCTGAGGAAGCATCAAGTCTATATCATATTCCAGAGGTGATTACTAAAAGGAATTTTCCGTAAATTGTGCTCCTTCATTCACTCCTTGTCGAACGGTTAAACTTTGAACCAGTTTTCATTCAGCTACGCCAAGAAACACTGCGACCGCGAAAACGCGAAAATTTCGCGCCTTTTTTGTCCAATCATGTGATCAATAATTTTTCTCTTTTCTTTTCTTCTCTTTTTTCTTTCTTTTTCCTTTGTTAAGTAATAGTTCACGCACTTTTTCGCCCTAAAACACGAAATTGCAGGCGGCAGTCATTTTCACTTTCCTTCAAAATGCGAAATTTACCTACGTCGCCGGGTTATACATCATATAGACATAACGTATATGATCAATAACGTTTTTACCATATTTGGGCAGTGTAGCAGTGTGTTGAATTATAATATGGGTTATGGCGCTGCTGGGGATGTGCGACTTGTCCTTAAGCTACTTAGGACGTTTCTAAACGTTGCAACCAACGCCAAACTGTGTCTAAGAGATAAACGAGCAGCTAATGAAGACAGCATGTTCTGACAATCGGATATCCACCACCTCCCCACCACCTTGTGTTGTAGAGTGGTAGACACGATTTTCTCAAAATTCCGTTTCAGATTCTCGGTCTCGATATCGTATTTAGAAAATTGAAATGTATCAGGATTGCAGAGAAACGAACCGCCTTCCCCCCCCCCCCCCCCCCCCGCCCTCTCCCCTCTCTCCCCCCTCTCCCCCCAACTAAGTGCGCCTTGAAGGGAACCTCCACTGTCAGAACAAATTGACGTTAAATTGTTGGAAATAAAGTCTAAATTATTTTTTTTTTTAAAGAACAGGTGCAAATATAATTTTAGTGTACAAATAAAATTGATATAAATATTGCCTATTTTCGCTTTTAAATTTCCCGCGCGCCGTGAATTATTATGACGTGTTACGGTTGCCGCTATTGTTAAGAATCGAAGTTCTTTTGAAAACAACAATTAGACAACCGTAACACGTCATAAATATTCAAAATGGCGGCGCGCGGGAAATTTAAAAGCGAAAATGGGCGATATTCATCAGTATCCATTTCTTTGTACAATAAAATTATATTTGCACCTGTTTTTTTTTTATTTAATTAATTTAGACTTTATTTCCAACAATTTAACGTCAATTTGTTATAACAATGAAGGTTCCCTTTAAACCCATTTACTGTACAAGAAAAAAATGTATCACTTCGCACCTGGTAAACTTTTTAAATCCGTTATTGCCTGCTCAGTGTCTTCAAGGACCTTGATATCATATATGTATCCCCCTATTTCGTTATCGATCTCCAGAAGTCTTGCTATCAGATCTATGCGAGCCGCTCCTACGATGAAGAACGATTCTATTTCCGCTTTGAATTCTGCTACATCTTGTTCTCTGGAAGCTACTTCAAGCAGACACACTAATTCGGCGACAAACCTTTCCTTGTTCATCTCAAGGTCCATCTTAATAAAGAGGACAGAAATATAATATCAATAGTTCTATCTGGTATTGAAGTTTGTTTTAAATAAGGAAACTTGTTTGGACGCATATTTAGAATATAGTTAAGAAAGTCGTGCAACTACCAATAAATACACGTAAGCGTTATCACTAGCATGAATCGCAGACGCCTTTTCCCGTCAAATATACATCATGACTTCATGGTTGGCAAGCGCGTACGTACCTACCGGTACGAGTCGTTGAAGCGAAGCAACCATGAATTATTATGTTTATTTTTATAATAAATCAGATTTGCAGCAAAAAATTATATCCATAAAATATGATAATAGATGATGACCATCAGGCCACGATTTAGTAAAAAAATGAAATATACGTCTCTCCTCGAATAAGCGACCCCACCCTTCACCCATTAACAAAAACAAAAAAGGTGCCCTTTCACCCTGTGATAACTTTAAAATAAGCACCCCGGCGGTTATTCGAGGATTTACGGTACCCGAGAAGGGTTTCTATAAAACCTTTATACCTTCATAATCTCAGGCAATACACCGATATCGATTGTATCAAAGTCCAGGTCACTGGAATCAGTCAGAAGCTTGTACTGCTGTCCAAAATTTAGCCAGTCTTCGATACTTGCTAAATAACCTTCAATTGTTTTCAGGCACTTTTTACCAGCCTGTGACTCTGCAATTCCAAGAATCGCACTCACGGATGCCAAAGGATCTTTGGATGCTACGCCACTTACAAACCCCACAAGACCTTGAAGAATCGCCATAAAGTCACCTGGATGAAACTGAGCATTTTCATAAACTTCGGGTAACTTCCTCTGAATATACTCAGTAATAGAGTCCATTTTGATTTCAAGCACTCGAATGGCCTACGGAAAGAATTACAAACAAATTAAGGCCACACTTTATTTTTTTTTTAACAAAATAATTTACACTATTGTTGCTATGGTAATTGGTGTTGCTTAGAAACTTTTGAAAAAAAAAAACGTGGTTGTATGTCAAACTTGAACTAGCCACACAACCACATATGAAAAATATGAATATATTTGACGATAAAGAACATATTAGTTGTTTCCTTATATTGTTATATTTATGCTATTATGTTTCTATTATGTCGCTATGTTCTGTTACTCACACCGATATACGTTGTGTTTTGCATTTGGGTGACCTTGCAAAAAGAATTCCTTAAAGTGCACATCAAGTGGAATTTCACTACCGTTTTCTTTTAGGGTTTTATGTTGTTTATATCACCTTTATTTCATTCTCAGTCGTTTTCCTCTTTTGCGCGAAGAGGATCCATTATTTTTAGCGGTTTGAAAACTTCCGTCGGGGACTGAAATTTGCGACAAAAAGGTACAAACAATGTATTTGTGACGTCATTCGTGTGTTTGATCACAACAAAACCTGGCGGAGAAGGGGACGAACCCGGGGTTAAAATACGCGTCGCTTTCAAACATATTTAATTGAAAGAATCCTTCCACAAGTTGCCAAAACTCTACTGTAAAACGAGTGACGCGCTCAGTTGTAAGCACACTTAAATGACGTCAGCAGAACCCAGGTCCTTGTCTAATATGCCCAACTTACGTCACTTGTTAAAATATGTTTCTGCCACATCAAGTGACTTATTTACCCATCCAATTAATTTCACCCGAAAAAAACTATTCAGTCAAAACACTATTTCCATTATTCCTTTCGATAAAAAAGACACTTAATTTCGATTAAGAAAATTCATTCCATTAAAAATATATCGTATATTCGAAGAAAAGAAAAAAAATCAATTAAAAAAACCCCTGTTAATTTCAACTAAACTAAATTAATGAGCTCACGCCATTATCACGCACGCTTGGGTAGCGTTTAAGCGGCAGTCATCAATGAAATCCCCTTGTGGAATTTTATTGCACAGTATTCGCAGTATTTTGGTGTTTCTGAATGTTTCTTAGAGGCTTAAAACCTGGGTGGAGGCGATCACTGCTATATAGTACACAAAACAGCATGGAATCAAACTGAGACCAGGATTTACATGGATTGCGATGAAACATGTTAACTTTAAGCTTTCGTCTTTACTAAGCGCGGTTTCGCAATTCTCACTTGTAAAAGGAAAACCTACTTTGTACATACCTCTAAACGCGCCCCCTTCTCAGCTATTGCAACACGTTTTGCCTCCTGGAGCCGACGCTTTTCTGAATCCAAGTTAGTGACTGATAGATCCGAAAGGCTGACTCTTAACTGCACAAAAAACACACAAAAGCAATCATCATATGTCATTCAGTAATACCTGCTCCATATTGAACGCGGGAGCATTAATTTTGATTATTTAGAGGACATCTCTGGGAGAATTAGTTTGAGATGGGCGCAAAATGCAAAAGTCAAGGGAAAGTATTTAAGATTATGGACTTCATCGACACTGAGCCTAAAATATGAGGACAAGTTGATTGCTGTGCGATATTTATTTATTTGTGCATTGCACATCAGTGGGTACTAAACGTTTGATGTTGAGGAATACATTACGCTGAGGCCTACCTGTTCGGAGATTCCGCTTTCCTCTACCGTTGAAATTATATCGTTAAAGGCGTCTTCATAAGTTTTGGCGTCCTCTTTGAATTCTTTGACATCAGCTAAAAGATCTTCCCATGTTGTGCGAGGATAAAACAATTTATTATTTCCAAAAATGTCGTGACCACTTTCCAAGAAACGAAGCTTTTTTTCAACGTCTGAAGAAACAAAGAAAATTTCATTTTCATAACGGGCTGTTTAAGTTTAAGCAAGAGACTATTTTGGTTTAAATAATTGAACTTAACCCTCGGACGTACAAGGTAGGGGGTGAGACCCTGAGTTTTTTTTCCATTTTTTTTTCAAAAGTATATAAATAAGTATATATTATTAGTACATGCCATCTTCAGTAGCTGTTTGTTTATCCCTTACACACATATTAAAAATCGGCTGCTAAACGATAATGAGATATGACGTCTCAAGTACATGTAGCATAAGTTCAGAGCATTTATGAAGAAAATGACTGTATTTGACCTTGAGAGAGCCTTTTTTCCCGGACCGCGTGAGACGTGGCACATGATGGAAAATTTCCCTACCCTCATGTTTAGCTCAAAGATAGCCCATGGTGAGTCAATAAACGTGGTGGTATTTTTTTGCTCAAATCTATTTTTCATTTCTAGAAAATCTCAAAAACTCTAACGGACCCCCCATCGCCATGAAATAGCCGAAATAAGAGCGCCGAATATGAACACAATACAGGTTCTCGTTAAAAGCGCACAGGGAAGCAAGGCTTTCCCCAATTTGAACAATTGTGTAGGAGGCATTAACAAATGATTTGAGCTAATAACAGGTTTTGTAGTTACATTGTGCTCTTTTCAAGGAAACTAAAAAACGTTTGGGCCTCTTAACTACTTCAAAGAAAAAGCCCGTGTCATTTCGAGGAAATCACAACATCGACTTGTCAACAACCGCAAATAATCGAATTACGCTTGCTGTTATTGAAGCCAAAATTCCGACTAAAACTTATCGCTTTACACCATACTAGATCAGAGACATAGTTAACGAGCTTACCTTGCATAGCCAGTGGTTGAAGGTTGGTTTTATCCCTATTTTCGTTTCAAATGGCCATCTTTAACAAATCACGCAATCAGTAAATATTGCCGAAGGCACTTTCTCGGAAACATCGCTTTTCTCGACAGTTCCAACCATATTTCAGCTTCCATTCAGCTATTATATACATTGGACTTGATTGCAAAATAAAGCGTGACGATTTGAACGTTTGAAGTGTCTATAGTGGCAAGTGAGTTTAACAAAGTTGGCAGTTCAAAACGAACAAGGAAGTGATCATGAGCCGTTCATGTCACGCAACGAGACTGTGTACGCAGCATGGTCACAGGACTCCCAGCAAAACTGCTAGCATTGTTCGTATTTTTCTTTTCTTCCACCATTGCGTCTTCAGTTTTATGCTGCAGCTGTTTATTAAAGAATACGAATTAAATACCCCTTATGAACGAACTGTGAAACAAATCGTCTATTGGCAACACTAAACTGACCCACAACGCTTTGAAAACTGTCTTGGTATAAGGGACGGACCATTATTTTTTTGACGGGGGGGAGGGGTTAAAAAATTTTGAAATAAATTGTTTGCAGAGGCTATAAACACTGAAATAAATTGTACGCAAGCAAAAAATAAAGAAAAAATTGTTTGCTGGAAGTATGGCAGTTGGATGGAGACACAAAATAAATTGTTTGCAGCAGGTGCCGCATATAAAAAAAATGTTTGCATGCGAAAATTTTCCAACCCGCCTCGTCAAAAAAATAATGTCCGTCCCTAAAAATACAAGTGAATACAAACCCTCGCTGTGCAGATTTATTTTTGGTATTTACCAGATATAAATGAAATAAATGAAGTTAAGTCCACTCTAAGTAAACGATAACAACATTTTTATCAGCTGTTTAACAAACCAATGGTTTATTAAATTTCAGAAATATATTCACTTGCGCAGATACCAAAACTACTAATGGCTCCGTCAATTCCAAGCCCGCTCAACTCCCCCCCCCCCCCCCCGGGAATTTGTCGGGCATTTGTCTTTTTATTTTTAAAAAGTTACAAATGCCCCACAGTGGGGTCAGCTTATATGTACAAATCCCCACGGTGGGGCATCTGAAAGAGTGTAAATGCTTGACCATGGGACAAGATCAAAATTTATATTTCAATGATTATTGATGGAAGCAATAATTGCTCACAAATAAATGGATCTTTATTCATGCTAGGAATTCTTTCGTTCTACTTTGGCTCAGTATTACTTATATCCGTTCCCTCATTCGTTCTAAATATTTGTGTTATGTTTCCACAAAACTTTTGACTCCAATAATTTCCTGTCGATTCTCGTTGTTAATGTTATTAATTTTGATTAAAACTATGCTTACGTTCAATCCATTTACACGGTAAGGTCGCCGTTGATTGAAACGCTTTTTCAAGTGAAGTTGCTATTGAATTTTTAAAATACAGATCTGTTGCGACAAATCACGAAGACACCAAGGCCATGAATGTTGGCAAATAAGACGTCAACAAAAATTGAAAATTTGCCGCGATATAGATATTATCTTCTGTGGCACTTGAAAGTAAGGCAATAGGCGGCCTGTTTTGAAAATTGTGTGAAACTTTAATATTTTCACTTGGAAAGTGCAGGTCTGAAGCGACATTTATCGACTCAGTTTTTATTTTTTATACTGGGGGAAATCAGAAAAATTAAAATAAACAACGAAGCATGTACGAATTTAATATCCATAAGATAAGGTTGTTTTGACAATGCCCACCCCCGGGCTGACCTATTTTAGCAAATGCCCCACCCTTGGGAAGGAAAAGTTATAAAATGCCCGACAAATTCCCGGAAGGGGGGGGGGGGGGATGAGCGGGCTTGGAATTGACGGAGCCATAACGCTATAACGGACTACAACAAGTTCGGAAATTCAAGCAGGGCTTTAACCTCTTTTAACTGGTTACGGAATATGTAACAAAATTGCACTCTGCTGTTGCTTCTATACTGGCAGGATATGGACAACGCCCTAGTCGTCTTGTAGCCTTCCGGATTCAGCGGGGAAGCTTTCAATATTCAGTTAATTATTCTTTATGGTGTGTTAGTAGCCTGTACCAGAGGAAATTGATCAGGGAACGGGCACTGAAAACTAGATCTTTGTCATTCTGGAATGAATGCGCTCGAATGCGATGCAAAGTTCAAGGATTTGAATGGCAACCTTCCTCGGACGCCGCGTTCACACCAGCGACACTGCCCAGGTACAGTGTCCACTCACACACCAGAGGTATACTTGTTCCAGGTGCTCCGGATGGGTGCCCAGAATTGGGGAACAGCGCTAAAGTATAGGAGGCGAAATAACGGTGAGGGGACAGCGCCCCCTCTCATCTGCATCGCGTCTGCTTTGCTCGCTATTTTTACACGCCATTCCCCTATAATGTGGGTCTTTCCCATTTTCTGAATTCCTGGAACAGGCTATATTGTAAGTCTGAACGCGAACTATTCGGAGACACGAAATGGCAGTAGTAACAGTACGTCTGAACCTGTAAGTGAGGACGCTCCTATTGCGACAATCAATACAATACACGCTCTTCGAAATCGCAGGCACTTGACGGGCACCGCGTCCCGCGCACTTCACGTACACTTCACGTGCATTCCACTCGCACTTCACGCGTTTCAACACCCGATTTTTACGCGCAGCCATTTTTTGAATAGCGGATCATTGAATCTGTATTCTGACACTCCTACCTTCTAGCAGTACGTGAAAGTCACCCGAGCAATTGTCTCTGACGTTAAACTAAGACGAATGACAATTTAGTTGAAGTACGCTCATGTTGTTAACTGTCTAGTGTCGGCATTATACAGTACTGTCTGATAGTACTGAAGTTCCACTGTTAACGCGCTTGAACACGCACTCGCGTCACTCCGCGTGTTCCAGTGAGCAGGTTTCAACATTCAAGTCCAATGCGCGCTTACACTGGGTTATGAGTAAGGACATACTTGCCGTTCACGTACTGCTAGAAGGTAGGAGTGTCAGAATACAGATTCAATGATCCGCTCTTCAAAAAATGGCTGTGCATAAAAATCGGGTGTTGAAACGTGTGAAGTGCAAGTGGAATGCACGTGAAGTGTACATGAAGTGCGCGGGACGCGGTGCATGTCAAGTGCCTGCGATTTCGAAGAGCGTGTATTGTATTGATTGTCGCAATAGGAGCGTCCTCACTTACAGGTTCAGACGTACTGTTACTACTGCCATTTCGTGTCTCCGAATAGATCGCGTTCAGTCTTACAATATAGCCTGTTCCAGGAATTCAGACAATGGGAAAGACCCACATAATAGGGGAATGGCGTGTAAAAATAGCGAGCAAAGCAGACGCGATGAGAGGGGACGCGGTCCCCTCGCCGTCATTTCGCCTCCAATACTTTCGCGCTGTTCCCCAATTCTGGGCACCCATCCGGAGCACCTGGAACAAGATGGACCTACCTCTGGTGTGAGTGGACACTGTACCTGGGCAGTGTCGCTGGTATGAACGCGGCGTCCGAGGAAGGTTGCCATTCAAATCCTTGAAATTTGCATCGCATTCGAGCGGATTCATTCCAGAATGACAAAAATCTAGTTTTCAGTGCCCATTCCCTGATCAATTTCCTCTGGTACAGGCTACTAACACACCATAAAGAATAATTAACTGAATATTGAAAGCTTCCCCGCTGAATCCGGAAGGCTACAAGACGACTAGGGCGTTGTCCATATCCTGCCGGTATAGAAGCAACACGCAGATTTCAATTTCGTTACATATTCCGTAACCAGTTAAAAGAGGTTAGAGCCCTGCTTGAATTTCCGAACTTGTTGTAGTCCGTTATCGCGTTAGAGTTGTGGTATCATCGTATCTTATATAAACCACTGCGCAAGTGAATATATTTCTGAAATTTAATAAACCATTGGTTTGTTAAACAGCTGATAAAAATGTTGTCATCGTTTACTTAGAGTGGACTAAACTTCATTTATTATATGACCCGTCGGCCGGCCCTGCGAGCTTTTTCTTTGCAAAACCATTGATGAAAGTCCCGTATGAGGGCCGTACGCATTTGCGCGAGCGGGGCCGGAAATAGCCGTAGGGCACTATTACAAAAGCGGACGGCCTCGCGCGTTAAAATTTTAAGTAATTTTGTCTCCAAATTGGTCATATGATAAAATACTTATTGACTAAGTTAGGTTGGGCCGGATGGGAAAATATTTGGCTCTCGGTCATGGCGCACGGGCCTCGCTGCGCTCGGTCCGTACGCCATGACCTCGAGCCAAATAGTTTCCCACCCGGCCCTCCCACTTAGCCAATATGTACATATTATTTCATTTATATCTGGTGAATACCAAAAATAAATCTGCACAGCGGGGGTTTGTATTCACTTGTATGATTTTATAACAAGACAGTTTTCAAAGCGTCGTGGGTCAGTTTAGTGTTGCCAATAGACGATTTGTTTCACATTCGTTCATAAGGGGTATAAATTCGTATTCTTTAATAAACAGCTGCAGCATAAAACTGAAGATGCAATGGTGGAAGAAAAGAAAAATACGAACAATGCCAGCAGTTTTGCTGGGAGTCCTCTGACCATGCTGTGTACACAGTCTCGTTGCGTGACATGAACGGCTCATGATCAGTTCCTTGTTCGTTTTGAACTGCCAACTTTGTTAAACTCACTTGCCACTATAGACACTTCAAACGTTCAAATCGTCACGCTTTATTTTGCAATCAAGTCCAATGTATATAATAGCTGAATGGAAGCTGAAATATGGTTGGAACTGTCGAGAAAAGCGATGTTTCCGAGAAAGTGCCTTCGGCAATATTTACTGATTGCGTGATTTGATAAACCTGCTCGAGCGAAGATGGCCATTTGAAACGAAAATAGGGATAAAACCAACCTTCAACCACTGGCTATGCAAGGTAAGCTCGTTATACTATGTCTCTGATCTAGTATGGTGTAAAGCGATAAGTTTTAGTCGGAATTTTGGCTTCAATAACAGCAAGCGTAATTCGATTATTTGCGGTTGTTGACAAGTAGATGTTGTGATTTCCTCGAAATGACACGCGCTTTTTCTTTGCAGTAGTTAAGAGGCCCAAACGTTTTTTAGTTTCCTTGAAAAGAGCACTATATCCACGTTTCCAAAACCGCAATTTAAAGCGATTCTGAGTTATACTGCATAGGGAAAATATTTCTTGAAAAACTGCTCCAAAATGCAACTTTTAAATAACAAGAGGCTACCAGTAGCCTTTACTCATGCGCAAGAAAGTTTTATGGTTTATTTTAAACGTGTCACGCACCGCTACCACCTCAACGAATTTTGCGTGACACACATTGCACCATCAGTCAAGACACGGGGAAGACATTGATTAAAGCTACCATTTTTTGTGTACTCGCTTTGAATATTTAATTTATTGATTCCCGTTCAAACCCGCATCATAGTCTAATACTTCCCAAACTGTGAATTATTTCTATTACATTGGGCATTGGGTTATTCCAGAAAGATCCCCCCCCCACCCCCCACCCCACCCCACCCCACCCCACCCCACCGACGGATGGCAAGATTGTTTCGTTTCATGCAAATTTCGTGTGGAATGTAATTCGATCGCGCGCTCCACAATATTTGTTCTAAAGGTCAAAACGTTTTAATGAAACTCATATTTCCTTGAATGAAAATGTCATTCCCTTGAATAAAAGAGTCAAACGCTCATCAGAATTCATTGATTTTCTGTTTCCGGAAGGCTTGGCGATTTATTTAGCCTAATTGCAGCGAGGAGCGCTAGGGTCTGCGAATTATATTAGTCTCAAGAGCAAAACCCGTTAAATTATCGCATCGAGGAAGCTCTCGGCAACGCAAGCAAATCAAAGAATTTCTCGTGCGGCCGATATTTCGCAAAAATTCTCACTGATAACAGAAATAAACAGTCCATGAAATGTTTCTTACAAAGTAAATGGACATTCAAAAATGTTATTTTCTTCACCGTAGTTTTCCAGGAATGCTTGAAAATTCTTAGTAAAGTCTGCCGCTTCGAGCTTCGAGTATGAATTCTGTAGGAACACATGTCTCGCTTTGTGCCGGGCTTTGTGTCTCGCTTTGTGATCCTCACAAAACGATTCCATCGCTTTCAGCTCTCTAACCGCCACTTCAAAGACATACAAATCGTCTTAAGGACTCTTTCTTTCCATTTCGAAGTCTTCAAAGGCAAGTTTACATTTTGGTAATGGAAAATGAACGTCTGAAAGTCTTCTCTGAGTGACAAACCGATTCTCTCTAGTCCCCCCTAAAACCCAGACATGTGCTCGGTAGACGGATTCTGATTAATTTAACCTTCCTGAAGCCTTTTATAACAATAGGGGGCAAAAATAACTTTCTAGGGGAGGCAGGGGCGAGTTCGCGTACACTAAACGTGATTACGGGCACGCCACTCGGCACGCCGAAATCACGAGGTCGCGTGTCAACCAATCAGACCAGTGAAAGTTGTCCCGCGGGATACGGGAAACTTTAAAAAAACAAGGCAATTTGTGACTACAAAAAGCGGGACGAAAGCTAAAAATGGAAACAAAAACCTTACCGAAACCTTGACTCATGCCGCTATGCGCATGAGTAATGAAATATGAGCAATTTTCAAACACTCACCGTTACAGCCAAATTCGTTGTATCGCGATGCGCAAAATGCAAACTTCGAAACATTTTCTGCTTTTTCTGCGTTTTCTGTTCCGTCAATCATCTCAGTGGGAGGCGGGGTTAACACGGAGCGAGTTTTTAGCGCGATGAGAGATTCCCGCAAGTTTGATTCGGAGAGTTCAATGGCGATCAATTTTATTCGAAGAGCTGATGAGAAAGAGAAAGGATGCTTAATCGAGGAGAGGAATTCAGAAAGTTAATTTTATCCGTCGATTTTTACCTTAGAATTTGTGTCTTCGCTTGTAAATCTGATTTGCATCGGGCATATTAAATTAGTGAGCTCCGCCGGCGTTGGACGTTTTATCGGCTTCAAAAGTTTTCATCTAAAAAAATTCGACGACTAGAGATGGGAAAAACCTTCTTCATCTTCCATGGAATATTTCATTTATATGCTGGCAAAATCGACTCCGCTGGCGAGCCGAGAAGTTTGAGCTTTTCCTGTTGTTTACAGTTACGGTCGACCGGTCATGCATCAACGGTAATAATATGCTAATGTAAACTGACAGTATGTATGCAGAAAACGAATGTAGTAACGACGGAAAATAAAAGAAAATAAACAAAAACAAGATGCGATGTGATTGAATATGAACTAAATATTTGAAAGAAATCATCTTGAAGATGATTTTGAAGATGAAATCATTGACAGAATTTTCGGCTATAAGTTTGTCTTACGTACGGTACACTCTTTCGACTCGGGCGCAGAAATTTGATCATAATTCCGTTTTGGTCTTTTAATCACGCCGATTACAGGTATTTTACAGTTTCCAGGTATTTGTAGCATTTAGCTCGTTTAATTTTTCATAAATCGATCTCATGTTCAGTCTTTAATTAAAACTGCCCAAGCAAATGCATAACCCCGCCTCCCACTGAGATGATTGACGGAACAGAAAAAGCAGAAAATACTTCGAAGTTTGCATTTTGCGCATTGCGATACAACGAATTTGGCTGTAATTCAAAAATTTAAGTACAAAGCCTGTTATTAGCTCAAATCATTTGTTAATGCCTCCTACACAATTGCTCAAATTTGGGAAAGCCTTGCTTCCCTGTGCGCTTTTAACGAGATCAGTTCTTGTACTCATATTCATCGCTTTCATTTCAACCATTTCATGGCAATGGGGTCCGTTACAGGTTTTGAGAATTTTCTTGAAATCAAAAATAGATTTGCACAAAAAAATCCCACCACATTTACTGACTTTCCATAGGGTATCTCTGAACTGAATATGACGGTAGGGAATTTTCGAAGCATGTGCCACATTTTTCTGATCTCACGCGGTCTCCAGAGAAATTCTCTCTTAATATTTGGTGAAAATAAAAAAGAAAATCCTACCAACCAGCAGTAATTGCATTGTGTTTTACAGGTCTAGCGTAATTCAATTTTCGCACCTTTGTGATAAATTTGAATTTTGGGTAATTTCCAACATGATGGCGGCCAACATGGCCGCCATTTGGACGACGCCATAGATATCCTGCAGCGTCACATTTATTTTGAGAGCAAATGACAAGCTCTCTACTAAAGGTAAATATTTTCAAAATATTGCAACACCGCAACAACCCAATGTGAGGGTATAAGTTTTAAACAATTCTGTATTATTCAAGACTGTTTAATAAATATAAAGACCATTATTATAACCAAAACGAAGGAGAAAATAGATGTTATAATTAGGTCGTGCGACATTTCTCAGTATCGAGAGGGGAAGGGCAAGTAAGTAAATTTGTGATCTTTAGCGTATACCGAAAAGCATGCGCTATAATATAGCATTTGATTGGTGCGGGGTTTATTTCGTCCTAACGAGCTATTTTTTATTCAATCGATGCTACACATATCTATAGAGCGTTTTCACTCACGTGATCTTCAGTCCCGTGGGACTCAAGTGACAAAGGCCATGGCAGCCATGTTGGTGTTCCTAACAAAAGAAGTTAATTAAAATTCTTTTGTACGGGAACACCAATATGGCGGCTATGACGTCAAGTGAAAACGCTCTATTTGAATGTTTTGAATTTAAGAAAGGAGGTAGAGGGCTTATTCATTCAACGTTTGATAGCTTTAGAAAAGGGAGTGGGGCGAATCTGTGTTGCCGAAACGTCTGCGTAATGTCAACATAACCTTGAGTGGTGCGATATTGTCAACTGTACGTAGCAAGATTCTACCTCATGGGTGTTTAATGTCTGCACTGGCTTACCTTCTCGAATGTCACTTCTTTCTTGGGCCACGCTACGAATAAACTGTAATGCATTTATCCCATCCTGGTCATTGCTGTCTCCTAGCAATAAGTCTTCAGCATGTCGTTTTATGGTGAAGAGAAGTTCTTCTGGGAACTTTTGTTTACTTTCTTCGTCCAATTCCCCAGATTGAACAAAAAGCAGACTGATTGGGCCATCGACTCCTTTACTTCCAGAAGCTAAGAAAATAAAGTTAAAAATAAAATACGTACTTGTAACCATAAAGAAGATAAACGACATTTGACATTTGGTGAACAAATCATTAAAGTTGACTTTCTAAATCATTACGGATGGTTTTATATCGTCCATTTTATAAACAACAACATGATTTCCGTAGTCGTGCGTTTCCTGTCAACTACAAACCCACGCATTCGAATAAAGCGGATTTTAACCGGAGATCCGCCTTTAACATTGGCTCATCTTTAAGTATCCCTTCAATAGGATTTTAAGTTACTTGATATACCGTTC
The DNA here is from genome assembly GCA_022457155.1 of Cladopsammia gracilis. NCBI lineage: Eukaryota > Metazoa > Cnidaria > Anthozoa > Scleractinia > Dendrophylliidae > Cladopsammia > Cladopsammia gracilis. Next base: position 286,391 of record JAJGOT010000504.1, on the reverse strand, counting down.
TCATGCAAACTCGTCAACAGAATGCGAATAATTCATCAACAGAGGACAAAGAAAATCATACTGCGGCGGGACAGTGGTTTGGTAACCAGATTGGGATAGATTGTGGCGATTTTATTCCTATGTTTTCTGTATATTTAATGATCGGTTGAATAAGCTATATCAATCAGAAAAGTGTTTCATCTGATATCCAAACACCTAGAAGTCAGCATTGAACTGCTTCGTCTCGTTTTTTCGACCCACTTGTGTGGGTTGTGGGTGTTTGGAAATCCTGAAACACCCTTTTCAAGCGTTTGAGAACGTTGTCGGAAGAAAAAGCGAAAAGCCAAGGTAGTATGGGATTTTATGCAATGGCTATTTACAGCTACCCATACTACCTTGCGGTCTTGGCTTTGAGCTTTCATCCGACAACGTTAATTGAAAACTGTAGCTGTATGACTAGAAACACATAAGTGGGTTGAAACGCGTAACGCGCATTCGAAGCTTCCGAAAATTCATTTTTTGCTTAGTACCATATTTGGAAACCCCTCGGTCCCTCGAGATTGGAAGCAAGTTGATCTAGCAAATTGATTGGTGATTATTTTTATCTTGATTTTTCAAATGGCTGCAATAACTTCTTAGAAATTGAATAATCGGAAGCTTGTTTTGAAGCGTACAAGGGACAGTTGCAAGTTTCAACCCACTTATGGGTTTCTGGTATAACGTAAAGGGAGTTTATTTTATGAAAATCTTACTTGATCCCGGATTCCCGTTATTCCCTGATGAACCAGAGGAAGATTTCCCTAGAGTCCGCACAAACTGGCATTCGGTGGTTCTTGGACCCCTAGGAGGGCCCGCTTTAGTAAATGCCTTACATTTCACGCCACTTCCGCCATCTCCCCCGTTACCACCTGAAAACAGTCGCACAAATTAACTACTTTGTGTTGACGTTAATAAGTGTCTAATTTGCTTACAATTTTTATTCTTTGTAACGATACTGTCTGAACTTGTTAGACTGTAAGTACATGGATACGCTTGCAACGGTGGCACCTTATTTGTTACCTGATGGCAGTAAAAATATATGTAAGCATGGAAATTAATGTAAACAAAGCCAGTCTAGAACTCTTGCAACGCTAACTATCGTAGGCAAATGTAGCTCACGACCAGCGAATCCGGCGTGTAATCATAGCATCCATGCATGTTGTTGAAAAATCCAAAATTGTGGAATATCGAGAAAGCCTGGCACAGTTTAGGGAAGGACCATTTAATTTTTGTGGGGGGGGGGGGGGGGGGGGGGGTGGGGGGGGGGGGGGGGGGGGGGGGGGGGGGGGGGGGGGTTGGGCAATTTCTTCTGAGCATGAATTTTTTTTTCAGCATCACTATTTGCAAGAATTTTTTTTACCTTAATGCTTGCATTTTTTTTTCGGGTGCTTTCTTGTGCACGAATTTTTTTTTTTCTCTTAAACTTCTTCTGCAGGAATTTTTTTTGGTGATTGCCCAACCCCCCCCCCCCCCCCCCCCCCCCACAAAAATTAAATGGTCCGTCCCTTACTTGATTTATGTCTTGTGAATAGCAAAGGAATTTTTCAATTTTATTATATGTATGATTTTGGACATCAGTTTCTACGCTACATCGATCATTTCGTACACTGGCCTACAGATTCACATAGAAGCACTGTATCGTGCGTGGATCCTTCTGCTGGGAGTCATTCGTTCGTTTAAGATAAGATAAGATAAGATAAGATAAAATAACTTTATTTATACACGGTATTTCCATCAGCTTAAATTATCATAATCAGCTAACTACCTAACTTCCTAACTACAAATAAGAGGTACAATATAAAAAATAAAAACTGCTTTTCATGGAGGCCGTGTTCAAAAATATTATTTAAAACTTTACTTAAAAACTATGGCGACTTAGTTTTGTCTTAAATTCGCTTAAGGAAGACGCTAGTCTTAATTCTGTGGGTAAGTTGTTCCACAACTGAGCTCCACTGTATGAAAAACTTCTTTTCAGATAATCAGTGCGAGGTTGTGGAAGAACTAGTCTGTTTTCGGTATTCCTTAAACGATAAGCATTCGCGTTATCGCGATAAACAAATCTTGATAGTAGATAATCTGGTGTCATCCCATGTAGGGTCTTATACATCATGATAGATTTCATTTCTAATCTTTGATGACATAGTTTACGCCACCCTAATGCCCGGAACACATCATCCAAATTACTATCGTAGCTCGCAGACATTAAAATGCGGGCTGCGCGATTTTGAAGCCTTTGAAGCTTTTCAGAAAGGCCCTTGTTACAGTTTCCCCACACCACACTGCAATAATCAAAGTGAGGCTGAACAAGGCTATTATAAACTTTGATTAAAATGTTAAATGGGATAAGATGCCGTATCCGTTTAATTGCACCAATGACGGAAGCAATCTTTTTACAGACATTTTCAATATGGCATTCCCAGTTTAAGGTTTGGTCGATGTAGACTCCAAGGGATTTAGCTGATGCTACTTGTTCTACAGCGTTATTATTTATAGTAAGAGAAGGGCTTTCTGAAAATTGTGACAACTTCTGCCTTGATGCAATAAGTATAAACTCAGTTTTTGTTAGGTAAATTAGATTCAGATAATGTTGAACATTTTCTCATGGGGGATCTGAATTGTGATTTGCAATCCAAAGACAATGTTCATGCAAAGGCTCTCCTAAATGTCACAGATATCTATGGTTTGAAACAACTCATTAATGAATCTACTCGAATTACACTTTCGACAAGTACTTTAATTGATTTGATATTCACTAATCGACCTGAAAATGTGTATTGTTCTGGGGTGTCTCATGTTGCCATTAGTGACCATAGCTTAGTATATGTTTATCGAAAAATTTCAATTCCCACTTCCTCTAAAGGAATTAACTTGATAAGTTATAGACAGTTTAAACACTTTAACAGCGCCAATTTTCGAACTGAGATTTTAGCACAACCTTGGGATGACATCAAGCAATTTTACGATCCCAATGACATGTGGAAGAAATGGAAAGATTTATTTTTAACTGTCTGCGAAAAACATGCACCAATGAAGACCAAACGGACGCGTAATTCAAAATCAACGTGGATTACTACTATTTTAAAAAAGCGGATGAATTACAGAGACCGCCTTAAAAGAAAAGCTATTAAAACAAATGATCCATCTATTTGGAAACAATTTCGAATGGTGAGAAATCAAGTAAATCGGGAAATTAACAGCGCCAAACAGGCTTACTATAAAAATGCCTTCAGTAATTGCTCGGGAGATCAACGCAAAACATGGAAAACTATTAACGAACTGACCTCGCATAAGTCGAATAAAACCGTTATCAATGAAATGGAATACAATGGGTTAAATTCTAAAGACCAAACAGATGTTGCAGAAATGTTAAATTCCTTTTTTACGGAAATTGGGCCAAATCTTAGTAGACATGTATTTGAAGTTGATAAATCCTTCGAAGAATTTATTACTGAAACTGATAAAGAATTCATATTTGAAAAAACAACACCAACACACGTTTTTACACTACTATCAAAACTTTGTAAGTCAAAGGCAACTGGATTAGATAATATTTCAGCGAAACTTTTAAGGGAATGCCCCGATTTACTAGCAGAACCTCTCTCTCATATATTTAATCAATCCTTAATAACCGGCATCTTCCCTGATGAATGGAAATCTGCTAGAGTCACTCCGTTGTATAAAAATTCCGGGAAGCGTTCTGATCCGACAAATTACCGACCGATATCAATAATTCCAGTCGTGGCCAAAGTTTTCGAACGGATAATCTACGACCAATTATATCAGTATCTAACTAGGAATAGCTTTCTTACTGGTTATCAATCTGGTTTTCGTTCCTTGCACTCCACACTTACGGCACTAATTGAAGCTACTGATAGTTGGGCCATGAACATTGATCGTGGTTTTGTCAACGCTGTCGTCTTTCTGGACCTCAAAAAGGCCTTTGATACAGTTGATCACGATATTTTGTTAAAGAAATTGCAATACTATGGGATTCGTCGGTCCAGTTATAAATGGTTTGCTTCTTACTTAGATAATAGAACTCAAATTTGTCACATCAACTCCTGTAAGTCAACCCCGAAATTGTTGAGATGTGGTGTTTCGTTTTATCCCGCTTATATGTGTGTGTGTGTTTTTTTGGTGCAATTTTGTCCTTGGTGCAAATTTTATTTTCCTTTGTTTTGGGGTATGGTAATGTATCATAATGTAGGATAATGAGTTTTAAACAAAGGAAAATAAAATTTGCGCCAAGGTACTTTTTTGTGTCAAATTCTTTATTTACATTGCCATTTTGTTATTATACAACAATTGGATGATTAGATAGATGTATAACTAATTAGGTAAATCACATAAAATCATGGGCTGATTACATAATAACGTCATAAGGGCGATAGCCCTAGGACAGGGTTGATAGTAAGAATAGGGGTGATAATAAAATTGATTCGTGTCCAGGCGCCACGCAATGAGTCTCGCGAGCGCTGAGGACCCCAGGAAAGCTGCGACCACGGCCGGGACCTTAGTGCGCGTGGGGACGCGCGTGCGCTGGGATCAGGGGTATATATTTTATTGTTAGTTACCCAAGGACCAGTAAGGTCTTATTTTCTCTTTTACAGAGTATCGCTTTATGGCACCAAGATTTCACAAACTCCTGTGGACAATTGAAATTATAAGCAGCGCGTATTCGCGCGCGTACTCGGCCTTTGATTTTTCTAATTACATTATTGGAGGTAAAAGGTTGCCCCTCGAAAGTGTGGAGGTTTCTCGCCGCCCAGAGTTCGTTTAGAACTATATTGACAAGAAAACAGGTCAGAGTGTTCGACCTTGAGTGCTGGGCTCCCGAGGGGAGGCCTTGCTTGAAAAAAACTAAAGACGGCGAAAAGTCTACGGGTTGAGGATATAATTTGTCAATCAGTGTGAAAAGCCACAACCAGACCGTGGGTAAAAAGAAACATTCAGAAAAGGCGTGAGAAAAGGTTTCTATTTTGCCGCATATAGCACAGCGATCGCTCACTTGGAACCCTTGCCACCGGTTGAGATAAGCTCTGGTTTTAAAGGGACGCCTTCAACCAGTGTGCTTTCCGGCATTTTCTGTAAAACAGATATTGCTAAACTCGCGAGTGTCTTTGTTCATCCTATTCTATCTTTGCAAAGGCTGGCTGTATAAGCTATCTATTTGAAGTTTTTTTAAGTTTTCATAATTTCATTTTTTTGTCCATTTTGGTTGTAAAATTTTCAACTAAGGAAAGAAAAACAATAATAGACGCGCGCAAAGGACAGTGGTTGAAGGAGTCCCTTTTCGTGAGCGATTCATCACACTATGTCGGCTTCCCAGTTTGTACTTACACCACCATGTATATTTGGTCCAATGTGGGGCCAAGAAAGCGGTGTGGCTAGCCGCTTCTCCCAAGCGCCTGTGCAAGGCAGGCGTCTAGGAGAAGGTTAACACTCGTTAACATCTCTCAAACGGACCTTTCCTTTTCACTTTAAGGAGGCTCGTACCCATTTCTCAAGTCCACACCCTTTCAATTTTAATGGGCCATATCTTTTGTTGTAGTGCATAAAAAGGCAAGCCACTTTGCATGCAAACACACAATACATTGAACTTTATGGGAGTATAGGATTTGTTTACATCGGTGCTTCCATGGCAACGGAATGGTGATCCTCTGAAATTCACAAGTTGCGGAGTTTCTCTAGATCAAGAGAAATTTTTGTAAAACCCGCTAGTGGACTAATTGATTAGACCATGGGCTTCAACTTGACAAAGTTTGAAAGAAATGTATGAGAGCGTTTTCGAAATTTTTAGGGATGAAGTTTTGGGGATTATAAATACAGTGAAAAACATACTATCGACATAATTGGCTAATATCTAAAGAAAATGATGCGCGATGGGGATGCAGTTTCATCTCATAGTAGTTTGATTCCATTTGAAATGGTGTGTGAAAAAGTGAGGGGTTTGCTTTGGCCGATTGCAAGAAAGAAGGATTTGATTAGCGTGCGTTCAGCTGCTCTTGTTGCCATTTTTGTATGTAATTTGGTCTACGCCTACAAATGTGATGATAATTTGGAAACCGCGAGATAAATTTTTTTAAAAATTTGACAATCTCGAGATTGGTCGTCAATTTATATGGACTGCAAGTTTCAAGGACATTGAAGATTTGCAAGGCAATAAAATAGGGCCTCCAATGTACCAATTTTTTCCCGCAGATTTTGTGTTTACAAGTGAGCGTCCTCATTATTCACGGGTATTGTTTTCAAGTTTCATATGCACGTGCAAAACTTTACTAAAAAATTTATTTGCATCGAACAGAACGCTCGATTGCTTTCCGAAGAATTTTCCGAAACATGCTAATAACTGGCTTGCGTTACGAATAGCAATGACAACAGTACTGATGAAGACAACGTCGGAAACGTCAAGTTTCATCAAGTGCCGGATGCAGAAATAACACATTAATGATTGTCTCACTCTGGTTATTTGTTGCAATCGGCGTAGCATCTGTTCCTTATTTAGATATAAAATAGCGCAAAGCAGAATTCTCAGCTAAAATATAAAGTTGTCACGCTGTTCTTGCGTGTGACATATTAAAGAAACACTGTTTCTGCATTACGTTTATAAATTTCCAAATTGGGATATGTTCTTCTTGTCCTGCAATTTTAAAGAGACCCTCGGTATGGCTGCATTACAGCGTAATAGCGCAAAATCGAGTGCGTAATGTTATTACAATTGTCAAGCCAGCTATTAGCATATTTCGGAAAATTCTTCGGAAAGCAATCGAGCGTTCTGTTCCGATGCAAATAAATTTTTTGCTAAAGTTTTGCACGTGCATATGAAACTCAAAAACAATACTCGTGAATAATGAGGACGCTCACTTGTAAACACAAAATCTGCGGGAAAAATTGGTTCATTGGAGGCCCTATCTTATTGCCTTGCATATCTTCAATGTCCTTGAAACTTGCAGGTCATATAAATTGATGACCAATCTCGAGATTGTCAAATTTTTAAAAAAAATTATCTCGCGGTTTCTAAATTATCATCACATTTGTAGGCGTAGACCAAATTACATACAAAAATGGCAACAAGAGCAGCTGAACGCACGCGAATCAAATCATTCTTTCTCGCAATCGGCCAAAGCAAACCCCTCACTTTTTCACACACCATTTCAAATGGAATCAAACTACTATGAGATGAAACTGCATCCCCATCGCGCATCATTTTCTTTAGATATTAGCCAATTATGTCGATAGTATGTTTTTCACTGTATTTATAATCCCCAAAACTTCATCCCTAAAAATTTCGAAAACGCTCTCATACATTTCTTTCAAACTTTGTCCAGTTGAAGCCCATGGTCTAATCAATTAGTCCACTAGCGGGTTTTACAAAAATTTCTCTTGATCTAGAGAAACTCCGCAACTTGTGAATTTCAGAGGATCACAATTCCGTTGCCATGGAAGCACCGATGTAAACAAATCCTATACTCCCATAAAGTTCAATGTATTGTGTGTTTGCATGCAAAGTGGCTTGTCTTTTTATGCACTACAACAAAAGATATGGCCCATTAAAATTGAAAGGGTGTGGACTTGAGAAATGGGCACGAGCCTCCTTAAGTTACATGAAATAAAACCTATTTCACACTTAGAGTAAAAAAAAAAGATCAGTAAAGTGTATGCCTCGAACCCGAGTCGTTTGCTCCATAGCTAATATCCTTATCCACTATACCAACGTGGATTAGCTGCCGGGAGATGTAATTTTTTAACATATTTATAGAGTTAACCATAACTTACAATAAATGAAAGCTAACCGTTTTCAAATCAGTGCTTAACCCTAAACACTGTAGATCAATGCTAAACCCCAAAACGCTACTCTTTGCTTAGCCGGATCTCTGTTCTCTCAGTTCTCTGGCCAATAAAATGGGCTTCTGTTCTCGTGTACGTCAGTACTACGGTATAACGATAAAAAATACTACGTTGTGTAAAACCTCATAAGGTGTCCAAGGTCCGTTTGAGAGATGTTAACGAGTGTTACCCTAGGAGAAGGGTCGGACCTTATAATCGGGTAACAGGGTCATATCAGTATTTCATCGATCGATCGGCTGAGAGAATATGACTGAAATACATGGGCGGAGAGTCTCCCTTGTATTTCGGACGGGAATTAGATGCTGGGTTTTACGTAAGGCTTTAAGTCACCTCAGATGCTCCCACACATGTGGTATCGTACCATGCCAGAGCGCTCAGACTGGTAACCTAGTTAGCAACGCATGCGCATTGCCGTTATTCCCTACAGCTGCATGCCAAGTGTAAAAAGTGCAATCGACTCACATAACAAGAGCTTGTTACACCAACCAAACGCGGAAAACGCCGACACAGAGCTATGCAACTGCAGAAAAAAGAGGAGTGCCCCCCTGGGTAACAAATGCCCAGAGAAGGGCATAGTTACCAGGCCACCGTGACCACGGAAGAAGGGAGTGAGTACTACGTGGGGCTGACTGATGCGGACTTTAAATCAAGATTCGCTAACCACAAACAGTCATTACGAAGAAGCATACAGCAACCAGACAGAGCTGACTGGCAGTTAAAGAACGCTAAGATAGATCATAAAATAACATGGAGGATTTTAGGCAGAGCGCGTGCATACTCTAACAGAACAAAGAGGTGCAACCTATGTAACCTAGAGAAATATTACATCATTTGTCACCGCCCTTCGTAAGAACATTAAGGCTATAACAATGAAACCTAGAGGGTACATAGTACGTGCAAAACTGCCTCCTTTGCAGTCCGCACAATGGAACGATGAATTCCTTTGACGTAGTTATTAAGTAATTAGTTATACGCCATCTTGGATTTCTAAAATTATTCGAAACCTCTTAAAAACCGCCGAATTTGACTCATAATTAAGTTATGCTTCACATACGAACTATAGTAAACTTCATTGTTCTGCGGCATTGGCTCTTTCCCACTTATAATATCTTTGATTTCAAGAATAGTGGAGGGGCTGATTGTTCATAATTATATTTCATTATAAAAATACAGAAAATCCATTTGCGTCAAATATATTTTAGGAAATGTTCGTGCTTAACCAATCAGAATAGCAGAAGACAATAGCTACTAATTTTGCTTCTTTGATGAAGTTCCCCAATACAATATATTTTAAAAATTGCATGTTGTGCGATTGGGTCTCAAAATACTTGAGTCTAGGCCAATGAGATCACTAGTTGTAACAATGAAAATAGTTGACATTCCATCGTGCATTGCCGTTCAGCACTATCCTTACATCAATTTGTAACAGACGTCCAGATTACAAAGTGTATTTTTTTTTTTGTGGGGGGGGGGGGGGGAGTATTTTATTGATAATACATAGACCAAGATTTACATGCATAAAAGGACAAATAGATAGAGAAGAAAATAGTGACCAAAGAACTAGTAAAATAACAATATGGATAACAAAACAATAATTCTTACAATCACACTAATATAAAAGGGAAAATGGGAGACTGGATTAGAGTGGATAAATTGGTTGAGGCACACTATCTCAATAAACAGTCGCAAATTATACACGGAGCGTAGTCCATTTGGATACATATTTCCCGCGTTTGTTATTTTTCACAGCAATTTCTTTTTTACTACGAATTTTGTCATTAAGAATGACACAGAAAGCCTCGAAAGTCGGAGAACAGCAATTTAACTTTGGTTGATAGATACAGAATTTCGCTATTAGGAGATAGTGGTTGAAAGCGGAAGTGGAAGTCGATTCAGGTTTGTATCCATACAGTATGTCAGTTAAAGTGACAGTGACGTCATTACCTCAGGGTTTTGTTTTTTTTCACCATTTAATTACAGTGAGCCAAAAATATTTAATTTCGGGGCATTCAAAAAACGTATGTGATATGGTTTCGCGGGCAGAATTACAAAATTGGCACTTTGGATCTGACGCGATTTTCATTTTGTAAAGTCTATCATTGGTGACTATTATATTATGAATTATCTTATATTGGAAACATCTTAATTTGTTTTCTATAGTGATCTTAAAGGACGATTCGAAAATTGGCGTGGGGTTTAGATCAAAGTTCTTGAAATTGCATTCAGCGTTCGGGGAAGTGAAACTTTGTTAACTAGCGCAATACTTGTTTTCTTGGCGTTGACATTCGCAATGGATAGTTCATTTCTTGTACAAGCGAAGTTGGATATGGCAGAAGGGAACTCTCTAAGAGACTTTCTCCAAACCTCAGGAATTGCAGCTATTAAGCCACTGTAAGTTAGAAAGTTCGTTTGGAGATCATATTTACCTTGGAATCGTTTTAAGGTTAAGAAGATCACCTACAGTGGTTTTAAACCTTTCTTGTGCCACGATGCATAATAAATTGGTTTACCATCTACTCTAGCTAATAAAACGGTTATTCCAGAGTATTTCGTTTGCAAGTTCGTCAGCATTAGATGGATCACAAGAGTGAAGATTTTGCCAAACTGAGAGCATGGTTATATAAAAATCTGGAATCCCAGTCAAATCTGTCTTCTATTTTACAGTTACACTCAAGGAGAAAAGTACTTCCGTATTTTTTGAAAGCTGAGGCGAAAAGTGCACAAAAATTGCTATTTTCGTTATCATGTAACCTCTTCACTGAAGCAGTCTTGAGAGCTTTGTCTACGATGAAAAAGTCGACCATTTTTAGTCCACCATTAGCAAAGGGACCGATCAAAGTACTTCTTTTTATTTTGTCCGGCTTATAATTCCAAACAAATTTGAAACAGACATTATTTGCTTCTTTGACAAAACGTGGTGGCATAACTAGTACTGAGGCCTAGGTAGTATACATCATTATACACAAGTTTCGAGATGCCAAGAGTTTTAACAACGAATATGAATATATGAAAATCATATTTGTGTACTGCGGATGAAACATGAGTGAAATTTGATCCTCGCAGTGACCTATCAACTTAAGCAGTTGAAAAGCAACCTGAAAAAAAATTCGGCTTGAACGGGATTCGAACCCATCACCTTGCGATACTGGTGCAATGCTCTATCTACTGAGCTGCCAAGCGATATGGATAGATAGTCAATTGTGAGTTCGTGATATACCCGATGATAGTGAAATACATGAATATGAATATATGAAAATCATATATGTGTACTGCGGATGAAACATGAGTGAAATTTGTATTTCACTATCATCGGTATATCACGGGTATATCACTATCATCGGGTATATCACAAACTCACAATTGGCTATCTATCCATATGGCTTGGCAGCTCAGTGGATAGAGCATTGCACCGCTATCGCAAGGTCATGGGTTCGAATCCTGTTCAAGCCTGAATTTTTTTCAGGTTGCTTTTCAACTGCTTAAGTTGATAGCTCACTGCGAGGATCAAATTTCACTCAAGTTTTAACAATGTTGATACTGCCCAGAAGAGTCAGGTATCTATTTGTCCAACGATTTAAAGTCGCTTTTAGATTAGATAGCTTTTTCTTAAAAATTTAATTTCTGGCCGGCTTTGGGGTCATATGCGAAGGCAACACCAAGTGCAATTATATAGTCTTCAGGCCACGATATTCCGTAAGGGATTTTCACATTAATACTTCTTTTAAGACTGCCGAGCCACATTCCTTCTGTTTTGCAAGAGTTAATCTTGAGGCCGGAGCAAGCTTCGAAATCTTTCAGAAGAGCGAAAAGATGACAACTGATCAGAAGCTTCATCTCGTAACAAGGTTGTTATGCTGTCTGCATTTACATGGGGGAACTAAGCTTGACTTCTTTACTGCCGATCTTTAGACCACGTATCAAACTGTTTTCACGTATACTTTGAGCAAGAAACTCAATCGCAAGGACAAAAAGAAGTCAGAAGCCCAGACAAAGGACAACCTTGTCTGACACCTCTTTGAAGAGAGAAAGCTAGTAGCATACCCGTTATTGGTGACACAGCTATTGATATTGTAATAGAAAGTATGAATCCATTTTTGAAACATAGGGCCAAAAATCTTAGTAAAGAAGTCTGCTTGGTTCTTATTATTATCTGTTGAAAGCTTGGATGCATGGATGCATATAAGGTCGAATGGAAATTGTCAATTTCTTTTAATATCTGACGGAGTTCCAGTCTTTTAAGAAACTTAAAAGTTTCTGGATGTGTTTTCTGTTAAATGAACGTTTTTCAAAATTCATGAAATATTTGTTGTTCTTTTCACCAAGTTCATACCACCTGGCTTTGCTTCTTATCACTCAACCTTTTGTTTTGTATTCCGCAAGCCTCTGCAATTTGCCGGTTTTAACACGCAGTAATTCAGCAACAGCGGTTGTGTCTTTAGGGTTCTGTGGTCAACCCGTTTGTGCAATTGTTGAAGCTTACAGACGAGATCTATTTCTGTAGGTTTTTTACGTAGTGACAAACGCTTAGAGAAACGGATACAAAAGTCTCTAATTTCCATTTTTATCATCTCCCAGTAAATTCTTTTGTTCCTCGATTCACGATGTTTTTCTTTGACATATGTTAAATAGAACTTATTATAAGCTTTATTACAAATTCCTCATTTTCTAGGAGTGAATTGTTAAATTTCCAGAAACCGGGCCCACGAGGTTTATCTCCTTCGGTTTGTGTTTAAATTATATATAGATTGGAGAGTGATCAGATTCACAGTAAGATTTTATATCAGTTTTGTAGACACAAGGAACTAATTGTCGGAAAACAAGCCAATAGTCCAGCCTACATCTTATCTTACCGGGAGCTATTATTCCAAGTGGAGCCTGTTTCAGTCGGATTTTGTAATCTCCAGATATCGATTAGATCGAGGTTGCTACTGAGATCGTATATGACGTGTATTATTTTTTTCTTTGTGCGAATATTTTTGCCTCCTATTTTGTCAATATTTTCAAGAAGGCAATTGAAATCTCCTCCTAATATAATATTCCTTGTGGCGAAAGGCTGTAGACTGTCTTGAAATTTTCGTAAACGTTTACCTGGGAGTTTTGATCGTTGGGAGAGTACATGTAAATGTTGGCTAAAACAAATTCTTCTCCATCAGTTGGAACATTAGAAGTCTTCCATTTTTGATTACTTGAACGTTTTCAGGCTTTACGGTAGGTCGAAAAAGGATCATAACACCTTTACTGTGTTTGGTACCGTGTGAAAAGTAAATGTCACCGCCCCATTCTGCACTCCAAATGCGTTCTTTTGTTATACAAAGTGTACTATACGATATACTATAATTAGCTAATAATAGTGTTAGGAGGAAATTGGCAATATGTACGAGAATTTAAAGAGTTTTGTGCAATTAGAAATGTTGAGTGGAAAAGACGCATTTGCTTCACTTTTGCCGGTATTATTAAGCTTATATTACGCATAGAATTCAAGTTTACGCTTTGCTGTTAGCAGTTTTCCCGTTTCGCTATCTTCGCTATTTGGTAATTTTTCAAGTTTTGCTATTGGTATTAGTTCAACAGCTGGGTTTTTTAATACTCGCATTCAGCTGTGAATGGTTTTGCTTAGTATGAAATTCGCTTTTATTATAAGCTTTTGTGCTATTCATCGAAATTTAATCTTCTAAAAGTCAACAGGGTTTTTGTTTTTGACAATCAAACTTAATTGTTTTAACCTCTTTAAAAAGCATTCAATTACTGTACCAGGTCGTGCTTTTATTCATACCAAAATGTACTACCTTCTGAACAATAGTTTACCTTGAGTTAATTTATCGTTCTTAATTAGGTTCGTTCCACAACTCCGCGGTGTCTATTCAAGTTGACACCTTGTTAGTAAATTTATCATATTCTAAGTTATGTCTAGCCGATTATTCACGTATCAAGCTTTACACACAATAGTTGTTATTACTGTTCTAAATTAGTCTCGTTCGGCACTCACGGTGTCTTTTCAGTTTTATTTAACTAATCAACGACTTGGCAAGTAATGGTGTCATTTTGTTTTTCAGTATGAATAGTTTAGCTGACTCATCGAAGTTAAATTTAGTCGGCTTTTGTTGTAGGTGAATAACTCGATAATTGTACATCGCTGGTACTTGCCGTACAAGTATTTGCCGATCTTGCAAATCTATTGATACGACACCATTACGTGCTTAAAAGCCGCTTGCTGACTTGGCTTTTCTGCTACTTCTTTGTTTTAGGGTTTTCAAATGTAGATTACTTTTAAAAATAGTTTTATGAACAATGGACACTTGGGTTAAAAATATATTTTGAAATTTACTTTTGCTGAGCTCAAAGAATTTCGCCTGAGACTTTCATTGTGTTCCTTTGTGTTGAACATACATACATACATACATACATACATACATACATACATACATACATACATACTTTATTACCACGTCCCCAAAGGGGATTTTCAGAGGCAATGATAAAATGATAAAATACAATGATGAAATACAATGATAAAATACAATGATAAAATATAATACAAAATACTATAAAATTCTAATCACATAGAATTGTAAAAATTATTTAAAAGCTGTGATTTAAGGCGACGCTTAAAATCGATAACCGATTCGCAAATTACCATAGATTCGATTTGTACCTTGCGTATATAAGAACCTAGTTTGCAATTGTTAGTTTGATTACATCGAAATTATGTTCACAAGTCAGGAATAAACGCTGTTGGAACCAAGTCAGGTTTCTTGATTGCCTTTCTGTTGCGTACCAGTTCGTGGTTTGATCCCGTACCTACCGAGAGTGACGGCTCTCCCTTGCAAGCGAGTTGCCCATTTGAGTTAGTTTCCCCGTTATCCAGCGCCGATTCCCCTAAGCCTTTCCTCAGTCCGACACCGGCAAAAGCTTCCGTCACAATAGGTTTTATAGCAGATTCGCGTCTTTTGTTTACACCATGCATCAGGGTTAAGTGTGAAGTGTGCGGTCCAATAAGCTTCCCTAGTTAAGAGGAATTGTTCAAGATGGACAGCGTCTCCCTGGCTGATGACTTTTTCAATACCTTTGGTATACATGCATCGTGCATCACCTTTTTGAGTACAAATACAATTATGGTACTTTTTAAGGAAGGTAATCTATATCTCACCTCTTCCCCCTTGTCCATTGTTGGCAGGCTGCGCTCCAGATCCTGCGCATGACGTTAAATGTACTAGACCAATGATCTTCTTGTAGCGAAGTTTTACATGCCCAGCGCTACCACCATTACCTACAAATGTCCATAAAAAGTTAATAATGCGTAAACAAAATATTTGATTTATTTATCAAAAAATAAAATGCAAGAGGAAGTCACAAATTAACACACCTCTGCGGTTTGGCCAAAACCTCCCGCATGTGCACAGGGAATTAATTACTCGTAGAGTTGTAGCCATGGATAGACAACAGTGTTTCTTTACTCTGAAGGAGGCACCGGGTAAACGAATTTTTACAGTTGAACATCCCGTAAGCGACCACTCAAAATGCAAAGAACTCTACGAGTAGTGAAATCGGGCTTTAAGCCTTTCACTCCCAGAGTAAGTTATGGAGACATGTAGTGTAGTTCTTACTTTTGTGTGCATGGTACCATTTGTTCTAACTTTTGAGTCTGTTGATGAAATCATATGGTGTGACCATTCAAATTAGACCTCTTCAGCAGTACTTTTGCATGGTACCATTTGTTCTAACTTTTGAGTCTGTTGATGAAATCATATGGTGTGACCATTCAAATTAGACCTCTTCAGCAGTACTTTTGCATGGTACCATTTGTTCTAACTTTTGAGTCTGTTGATGAAATCCTATGGTGTGACCATTCAAATGAAACCTCTTCAGCAGTACTTTTGCATGGTACCATTTGTTCTAACTTTTGAGTTTATGGACGAAATCCTATTGTGTGACCATTCAAATTAAACCTCTTCAGCAGTAATTTTGCATGGTACCATTTGTTTTGTATATTTTACAAAATGAAATTTGGAGTTTTTCTTGAATTTTGAATTTAGGCACTGGCATGAGAATTAATCCATTATGATTTGTTTTACAGTCGTTTTACCGGTCACACAAGGTGATCCGTCACGCACGTTACTACGTCATTTAAAACTGTTACTTTCGTAACCACTCGTGCATGCAAGTTTAAATTTAGAAGGTCCATTTATCTGTTCCTCGAGAAGAAAGAAAACGAAATCGTTATCGATCGGAACTCTAGCCAAATCCGGCAATAATGTAAGTTCGTTTTACTTCATATGTTTCGTTTTTCTTATGTTGTAAATCGGTTTCCATTTTCACGATATTGATAATAGTTTTATGAATGTGCATATATGTAAATCATATATTTGAACTGCAGGTAAACATGAGTGAAATTTGTGATCCTCGCAATGTGCTCTCAACTTAAGCAGTTGGAAAAGCAACCTGAAAAAAATTCAGGCTTGAACGACATTCGAACCCATGACCTTGCGACACCGGTGCAATGCTCTATCCACTGAGCTATTAAGCCAAATGGATAAATGGTCAATTGCCAGTTAGTTAGTTAGTTAGTTAGTTAGTTAGTTAGTTAGTTAGTTAGTTAGTTAGTTAGTTAGTTAGTTAGTTAGTTAGTTAGTTAGTTAGTTAGTTAGTTAGTTAGTTAGTTAGTTAGTTAGTTAGTTAGTTAGTTAGTTAGTTAGTTAGTTAGTTAGTTAGTTAGTTAGTTAGTTAGTTAGTTAGTTAGTTAGTTAGTTAGTTAGTTAGTTAGTTAGTTAGTTAGTTAGTTAGTTAGTTAGTTAGTTAGTTAGTTAGTTAGTTAGTTAGTTAGTTAGTTAGTTAGTTAGTTAGTTAGTTAGTTAGTTAGTTAGTTAGTTAGTTAGTTAGTTAGTTAGTTTGTTTGTTGTTAGTGAACTGCGGATAAACATGAGTGAAATTTGTGATCCTCGCAGTGTGCTCTCAACTTAAGCAGTTGAAAAAGCAACCTGAAAAAAATCCAGCTGAATTTTTTTCAGGTTGCTTTTTCAACTGCTTAAGTTGAGATAATAGTTTTCCCGCTGTTGTTCACTCTTTACAGCTATACACCAAATTGAAGAAACGTTGTCAGGTGAAAAGCATAAACCATGAACAATGTGACCAAAGGTTCACTGGGAAGTTGGAATTTAATCTTCGTCTGTGACAGAATACACATTATATTTTCACACGATGCATAAATCATGCTCTAAAATGTCTCAAACAAAGAAAACATATCAAGAAATGCCAATGCTGCCATTCGGTCTCATTGTCCATGGTTTATGCTTTTAACAGGTCGACGTTTCTTCAATCAGGTGTATGTAAAATCCTACAGTGTTTTTAGCGGAGCACTTGCCAGGCCGAAGGCCTGGCTGCGCAGCTCCATAATCACAGAACCGATGCCCTTCATTTTTCATGGTCATGGCTAGCGGAATGTTTCGCGGGCGCGCGTGTGCCGTCCGCCGCCCTCCGCCGTCGCGCAGGACTAGCTCGCAGGACTAGCTCGTGGGCGCGTATGACGTCGAAAAACATGCGCTTTCGACGTCATGTTGAAACCAAAGCGAGGTTTTGTTTTTCGCACGGTTACACGACCGAATGTCACGTCAGCTAAAAAAAAACTTTGATGTTTTACTGTGAATTTACTAAGCGGAGAAAACCGTTTAAATTAAAGGCGTTATTTCCCTGAATATTTCGCGGTTTGCTACTCAAGACAAGGATACTAATTAAGAGATACTCGGAAGCCGCTTTAGTGTAAAAAGACGAGCTTTCAAGGATAAAATCTTGTTTTTTATCAATGCGGGAGATGTTTGTTTTCTACGGATTTCAGAACCAGAAGCGGAGATTTGAATTTCCAAGCAAGCGAGGGACTAAAGGTAAAACAGATTACAGTTTTCGATGAGAATTTATGTTGATATCAATCTGTGAGTGACTTTGTATTGGTGTTATTGTTAGTTTTGGAGAATTGATTTTAAAACGTGCTTGATCTCTCTCTTGAATTTCATCGAAGAAAGCTTGAACTCGATGAGCTATAATTAAATGGTACGCGTTTTGCTTTTAAACGTAAACTAATGGAGATTTCAATAAATTTTTTCGAAAGAAGATTATTTCGTCCATTTTTATGTGTTTGTTCATTCATTAGATAGATTTAAAAGCGATTTTATATAAACAAAACAAGACTGATTTTATAGTACAGTTCCATCTTCACTAGCATCGCCTTATGCAAATATGTTTGTGTATTTTTGCAATTTCTGATTTTCAAATCAGTTTCTCGAGCAATTTTTGCCAAACAAAAACTGTATTTTATTCGGAAAGTAGTGGTACTAGTTATTCCAGACAGCGAAAAGTTGTTGTTGTGAACTTTTGTACGGTCTATAAAAATGTACTGTGCAGACGGTCGCGTAATAAGTCTTACTGTTTTTGAGAATTGCTAAAATTGAAAATAGCCCGTTCGTCAATCTTAATTCTTGTGCTTCCAACCTTTCACCTTAGTTAAGCTTGTTCAAAGTGCGACGCTGTTAGGCTTGGGCTATCTACATATATTAAAGCTACATCCAGTATTCACTTACATAATCTAAGAAATTCAAAATACAACCTTTTCGTTCCCAGACAGAGTACTGAAGCAGGCAAACGAAGTTTTCAATATCGCGGTTCTGTCCTCTGGAACAGCTTACCTTTGAGCGCTAAGATACAGCCTACTCTTAGCTCTTTTAAATCATGTATTTATTTTTTATCTAATTTGATAATAGTTAATAAAGGATAGTTTTTATTGTTTTTTAATACAATTTTATATAGAAAATTAATTTAGTTGGATAATTTAAATTAGTTAAGTACTTAATCTATTGTTGTTAAAAACACGGCTCGATGGAAAAGCATGTATGTGAATTGATACCGTGTCTAAATAAAGTTTACCTACCTTACCTACCTACCTTACCTACCTACCTACCTACCTCCTATTAGAACTACGAAATGAAGAATAAACAGTGAATTGATTCTACAGTGTCACAGTGAATCTTCGATTGTTGTGCAGTTGCACCACTGGCTATGGTTCGAATTCTTCATTTCTTATGTACGACCGGTTTCACAATTCGTAGTGTTCCTGTTTAAAATAATAAACTTCGAAACGATTTATGACAGATTGAAAATCAATTAGTTGCTATCTCTTTTGACCTTGAAGTTGCTATACAAGTGAAATGAGGAAAAATGAGGCTTACATCAAGCACCACCCAAACCTGCACTTTAAAGAGTATTACGGTATTTTTAATATTCTGCGAGTGGGCAATTCTTTGACTTCAAGCTCAGTGTGGAAATTTAAATCCGATCTGTGAACTTCAAATGGATTTATCAACACTTCGGTAAACGATACGGCACGATATATGTTTCTAAATGTGTAGCCATTCGAGAAAGCGCTCAGTCTGTCAAAGTGAACAAGCACTCACGTCTGTTATTTTAAACACAGGCATTGAGAAGATCAGTCAATTATTAAGCAGAACTTTTTAGATGATTCGCCGAAGGTCTGTTTTCAGTTCATTTATCATACATTGAAGTTTTCCAGCTTGTGTCGCTAAAAACTAATTATGGTTGAATTTCCCTTCGAAACGTAGTAAACTCTTAACCTTTGTCGTGTATCCACAGCTGATGTAAATGTAAATGTGCATTTGGTAAGCAAGCAAAATACATATTTACAATCCCACCAATTGCTCTTCTCCTTTTTAAGTCGTGAATACGACTTATTGTGATTACTGGAGAAACGTCACTCGCTCATCGTAAACTTCATATTAAATTTATATTAAATTGTGGATATGTTACACTTCGGTAATAGCATACATGGAGTCTAAAATGGGAGTAAGCCAAGTCCGTCATTTATACGGCTATTGTGTTTACGAATGCTCGATGAGCTGAAACGTCGATTTGGGAAAACGTTGGGGTTCTTTTACTTGTTATTATTGTTTGGCAAGGATATCTGACATTAATAATGAAGGAAAAGGTAATAAGTTTGTCCCGTAATTTTTATTTTCGCCAGTAAACAATTCCTTCGTGTTTACTGGCTACACATGAAGGTTTTAAGGTTTTAAGGTTTTAGAGATCCTTCTTTGGTAAAATATATTGGTACGTGGATCTGCAAGGGAAGTAGTCATAACATGTACAATCTAAGAGGACCCACCTTGTGTACGGTAGGAAAAGGTCCGATGGTTGTTTCATATTCACGACTTGGCTCGCAAGGCCGGAGCCTTTGATTATTCAACTATCTCTACACCAATCCAGTCAATACAATACATTTTTTTTTTCCGCAGAATTTGCATGAAAATAGACTTTAGTTCCCAGCGGAGAGAAACTGTTTTCTTATTGACCACCAACATGGGTACCGTGACGTCATGTGCAAACCAGCAATTAGCTGGCTCAAAATGACTCCCAAACAAATACGCTTTACATAAACAACATATTAATCGATTCATCTAAACTCTTATCTCAAAAACACTTGAAACAGGATTTTCTAGAACAGGCATAATAAACTTACGGAGAATAAATCAAGTTAATTTATAAATCGGGCAGTCTTGGCAGACTTTCAAGCCACCCCGATTAAAAAATATTTTCAAAGTACAGTGAACGGAACATGGACAGATGTTTTGTTTTATTCTCTATTTTCGAATTGCCCGTAATACTCTTTGTTTGCCACCCCCCCCCCCCCCCCCCCCCGCCAAATTTTGCATAAACTATTGTTTTGAAATGCTCTTGGGAATATGCAGTCCTCCCAAGAGCATTTACAAACAACAGTTTATGCAAAATTTGGTGGGGGGGGGAGGGGAAGGGCAAACAAAGTGTATTACGGGCAATTCGAAAATAGAGAATTGGACTTGCACTAGTACATTGATTCAATGTGTCTGTAGTGAAATCCAAATATGGGCGAGTGGTCGCTTACCAGAGGTTAAAAACAATAGGGTTGTCCCTAAATCATACCGTCCAAAAGGACGTCGGACACCTTCCTGAGACTTATATAACGTAATGTCGATATTTTCAATAATTTTTTAAGTGTAAAATAGAAAATCTAAAATCCCCACTCAAGATTGAACCTGTGACCTAAGCTAGACTTAAGCTTACATAGCCTACCATACCACCTGGCTTCTCGGGTTGCTTAGTCCTAAATTTAACTATATAAACTGCTACCCCTAGCCCCAACTGTAATCCGTTATATAAGTCTCAATAAGGTGTCCGACGTCCTTCTGGACGGTATGATTTGGGCGTGACCTTGAATGAGGTCGCTGTCGGTTACGAGAGGTTTCAACGATTGTGATTTGGCTTGAAGAAATTTGGTAAGTTGGAAAAGTGGTCACTTAGGAGAGATGGTCGCACTGGGAGGTTCGACTGTAATATTATAGACCTAGGCAGAGAGCGGGAATCGAAAGCCAACATGTATACACTTTACTCCAGAGGCGACCCGAAGTTCCTTTAAACGTCAGCTTCAGTCTTCAGCAATGAACATGGAGATGTGGAACTGATCCACTTATAACTTTAAAATAATTAGAACTAAAATAAAACAACATATAAATGTATGTATCTACCTTCCTTTAGGTTTTATATTCCTATTCCCATACAAACAACAACAACAACAACAACAAACATGACCCGAAGAACGGACATGTACAATTTCTGGCGTTTCGACAGCATCTTTGATAACAATGTATATTACAATTGAAAACACAAAGCTCTTTATACAAGACTAAGCTAACAAAAAGCACAAAGGATAAAATAAAGCTTTCTTAAGGTATTACTTTATAGTATTTTATTTATAGTATCGACTTCTTGTTCTGTAGCTTGCCGTTTATATTGATATTTGTAACATAGGATATCTTATTATTATTATTATTATTATTATTATTCATGGAATTTGGCAAAGGATACCGGCGAGATAACCCTATGACGGACTACTATCCCGTAAAGAGGGGCACAGCAATACCGCTAGCTACATGCTACAGAAATCGGGTAAAGCTCCGGTTGTGTTGGCATGACATACATGTGGCTCGTGTGTGAGTTTGAATAAATCTATTAATAATATTGCTATTAGTCCAAGGAGACGCACCCAATAACCTGGCACCCGTTATGCTCAACCCACAATGAAAAAAAAAAAAACAACGCCGGTTTCCTGCACCTGGTCTTCCGGCATTTCCTCCGTTTGTTCCGTTAGTTCCGTTTGCACCTTTGCCTCCGTCTTGTATAAGAATGCAATCTTTCCGCCTATTGCTGGTCAATTTAGTGCAGTCGTTTGCGGTACGGTCTTCGCCCTGAAAGAAAAGGATCGATTTCTAAAGTGCTGCTATCCTAAAGGCCCGTTTACACATGCGATTTTTTTGTGTAATTTTTGTCGCACTTGTCGATGCAATTTTTGTCGCGCGCAAGCTTCATCTTCAAATCGCATGTGTCGCGTGATGTCACAGATGTTTCGAACATGCAAAACAACAACGTCAAATGATCAAATTTGAGGTTTCCTTTCTCTTTCTGAGCTTGGTGTCACTGCCAAGGTTTAAACAAGTTATTTGTACTATTTGTCTTGCACTTGACTTCAGGTAAGTTAGGCTGATTGCACAATAAATTTAACTGCCGGGGAGAGCATTCTTCTGAAAAATTCCCTGTTTGAATAACCGGCAGCAACAAAGGTTTGACAAAACTCCCCGCGATGTGTTACCTACACGTCACTTTCGTTATCTATACTTCTAATGACAACAGCTCTAAGCCAATAATAAGAGCGCGGAAATTGACACAGTTATTGTAAAATATATTTTGCTTACCATGAACGTGACACCAGTCTCAGTGTTATGCTGCCATTGCATAACATTTGTCGTGGCATTTACGGCCTTAGTTCTATATACCATGCGCAATTTAGGGGTAACACTTATTCTTTTGTTAAAACAATAGAATATTGGAACACAAAAGAACGACAATACAATAGAATACAATACTATAGAATATATTAGAATACATAATTTTACCTAATACAATGGAGGTGTACAATGTACAATGGAGCTGACACCCTAAATCGGGCATCATATGTAGTTCTATACTGGTCATTAACTACCTACTACGAGAATAGGGATGATATATGTTTACAAATATTCTTTTTGTTATTCAAGTGTGCCAACCACTGGAACAAAAGAACCCTTTGTTTCGGCAGCCAATAAGGCTCTGGTTGGCACATTAATAACAATTGGTGACGTCATTGATATCTTCCCTATATCCCCGGTCTGTTTGGTAGTTGATGCCAATCGTTATTTTTTGGGAAACTCAGTAGACAACTTTTCTTACATTTGCTCCGTCAATGCCTCTATGACCTGCACCACCATCTTGCCCTTTGTGGCCTTTTCCTCCTTTTGAATGTACAGTAAAACTTCCATCGATGTTTTCACAGTATATTTCAACTAAAAGAAATAATAACAAGATGAAACATGTGGATCCGCATCAGTCCTAAATGACAAACCCCTTTTATCGTGAAACCCCCTTTAAACGCCTGGTTATCTGGGAATCACCTTGGAATCCCCATTATAGTTATACCCGCTTCTCATTTCAATTTTGTTCCTTTCACGTCTGTTTCAAAATGTCTAGTAGTGTCATATGGATTCAGAAAAGTATACGATGAAAATTAATACGTACACGTACGTTATCTTTGAATGGTGTCATATTTCGCAAATTAACTGAACGCACCTTGCGGTCCGTCGACACCATTTTCACCATCATCTCCATTGCTTCCGGGAGTATCGACGGTCCCAGGAGTCACTGCATTTGTGTACTCCTGAATCCAATCAGGTGTAGACACCATGATTTTGCTTCCTGGTTTGGCAACTATCTTCCGCGCGAATATATTGACAGTATTGATGCCAAACAGCTCAACAACGCCCTATATAAAGGACAACAACGTCAATACGAGTGCCAGTTGAAGGTGAAACGCCTTTTAATCCCCAATTGCAAATCGGTCTGGAATAATGTTTAAAAGCGCCACTTTCCAAACGAACTGTGGTACTACGTGTAAGTCGGTGGGGATTTAACGCGTCAATAAAATGGAAATTGGGTGCTTTCGTCATAAAGTGGATGGTTAGTACTGAAATATTTGCAATCATTTGTGAGCTTGCGATTGCTTTGTTGGTGGAAAACTGTGTCTTGTTTGCTCTTGCCAAATTAATCGCACAATATTCTGTATTATTATACATTGGTGTCACTAACTCGATTTTGATTGGCTATAAGCACGCAGCTAATTATTGCTTGCTGTTTCTGTTACGTCATACCTACAGACAATAGTTTCATGCATGCAGAAGTGACGTCATTCCTACAGACAATAGTTTTATGCATGCAGAAGTGACGTAAGTTGTTTACTTACAAGTTGACTGCTGTGCATTGATCACTTTTTTGTGCGCGCTCTTGTCTTTACAAGTGCAGCTCAGGAATATGCATAATAAAACAATTATTGGATTCGGTTTTCGCATGATAGCGATAATTATCAAGGCCTCAGTTTGTGTTATCCGCCTCAGCCTTCGGCTTCGGCAGATAACACAAACTTTGGCCTTGATAATTCTCGCTATCATGCTCAACCTCATCCAATAATTGTTAATTGTCATGCACTGGCTTTCGATTCACAAGCGTATTAGCTTCAAAATACGTTTGTTTACATTTAAGGCGTTAAATGGACAGTCTCAAGTTTATACAGCTATCGCTCAACTAACGTCGGATGAAAACAAGAAAAGCCAAGACCGCAAGGTAGTATGGAATGTTTATGCATAAATTCAAGAAAACAACAATAAGGAGCTTAAGGAACGACTGCAGTGGTTCCAATTTGTTTGGTTCATCAAAAGTGAATGGATTGTCCAGGAGCTTAATTTGTAGCGACGGCGCCGGCTTTCAAGTTCAAATTGAGAAAGGAAAATTAACCGTGACTTACTACTTTTTCCCGTCGCGCGCGGGAAACCGGAAAAAAATCGGAAACTACATGTAGAATGGCTATTTACAACTACCCATACTACCTTGCGGTCTTGGCTTTGAGCTTTCATCCGACAACGTTAATTGAAACAGCTGTATATATCTGAACTAATGTCTCGAAACCAACCACCTATATCTTTAAGGCCCTCTAGCTGTAATTACGCGTCGGTTACCAAATGTTTTACTAAATCATACAGGAATATATCTTTTTCTGTTTCCTCCGCCATGTTATGGAACTCGCTTCCTTTACACCTTCGCAACTGTAAATCTGCTAACACTTTTAAGTCACAACTTAAAACCAATCTTTTCAATTTGTGATTTTTAACTTTATTAGTCTTGTATATTATTGTTGTATTATAGCAGTTTTATACAGTATTATAGTCTATAGTCTATAGTTTCTTCTTGTAGGATTTTTAGGTTTTAGAGGTTTTATGTTGGGTTACTGTAAGAGCATTGAGAAATTGTAAAATGCTCTAAATTTATATATATTATATTATTAAGTTAACACTCATATCCTGGCAGAATGTCAGTTATTGAGAAACAAACTTGGTATCCGAGAAAAAAAAAAACTAAATATGCCAAACCTTGATATGTCCACTGCAAGATAATTTTAAGTTTACTTTGTTTTAATTTATGACAAATATATAAAAAAAATATTAAGTGTTTTATGGGTATAAATAAAGAATCATTCCCTGTCCTTTAAGTTACTTTTTTTACGAATATACTCCTCTAAACTTTACAACTTCTTGTCTGTCCAATGATATGAGAAACACACATAAATTACCTTAAAGGTTCTTCTGTTTATTTACTATCATAAATAATTGAAATGTGAAAAATTATACCTTAATTCTTGTGTCCAAAATCTATTTTTAAAACAACTTGCCTCAATGTACAGCGTGTCCGCTAAGATATCCAATTGATCGACGAGATCCATTGTTTCTCGTGCGGCATCAAAGTTCAAATGTTTTTGTGTTTGTAACTGCTCCTTCAAGTAACTGACGTAGATGACTCGACCAAGAGCTCGATAGTGACCTTAAAATGGAAGTCATTCAGTACAATAATGAAAAAAATGGAATTCTTGAGCAGCCAGATTGAGTCATATCTTTGCTTCACGTACATTTATCGTCCGTTGCCATGACCTATCCTGTTACGGCAATGAACGTTTTGTTTCAATAAGGCTATTAAAAATATTGACAAAAAATATCATGTTATATATTACAACCGTCAAAGGGACACTACCAGATGCCAACAAATATACGACTAAATTAGAGGAGCAAAACAAAAGCAGTAGTTTGGAGAAAAAGTGTAGGATTATCAGGATAGAAATGGATTACAATTCATCTATTTTAATTTCGTGACAAGGATAAATGAATCAAAGTTTCCATTCTGGTGGAATTTTGAGTTGTTTTGTTCTTATTCTGTCTTTGTAGTCCATATTTCTTTCCTTTTTGTCACTTTTGGTAATATAGCAAGCTAAAGCAAGCTTTCAGCCATAATCATGAAAACACTATATTTCAGCCGAGACAGTATCCCTTTGACTTAAGTAAATTGTCGAAGGACTTCAATAATTTCATCCAATATTTTTTTTGGAATACATAATACATTTTATGGGTGGGGAGCGTTAAAGAATTCAAGTTAACACCACCACGTCAGAGGATACATGGCACCGTTGCCCGCTAGCGCACGTGATCACACCGTGACAAAAGGTGGCATGATTATGATGCCATTAATGTTCACCTAGAGTGCTCAGCGCGTTTTTCAAACAGGGTTTCTTTTTTTACCATCATACAAGCCTAGGGTGCATCTAATCGACAATCGTGGTCGTTTTGTTAGTCATAGACTGGGTTTGTCTAGGATTGTATTGGACAATAATACAGACGTTAAACGGCTTGGATTTTGCACCTGTTTGTTTACTTTTCTACTCTATCCCGCAAGAAACAAGGAGTCTCCGCGCCACTGACAAAAGATCGACCCGAATCATGAACGATTGGGGGAAAGCAGTGACAGCCCTAAATTGCCAATAAAACGAAGAGGGATAAATATGATGATAATAATAATAATGATGAATTTAAGGTGGTTCAATACAGTTTTCTGGAGACCATACCAACATTTTTGAATCGGCTTTTAAGCGGCCTTCTCCAAGTCAGATCAACGTGAAATTTTAACCACTAACTGGCTTTGAATTGAAGTTTGGCAAGATCTATTTTCTGGTAAAATCGATATTACCATGACGACGATAGACAAGAAATTTAGAAATCAGTAAAAGTGAAATTTGGCGCGTTTAAGATTTTGCATTGAGAATCCCACATAGGCATCTTAAAATATGGTATATGGCATATATATTTTGCAAGAATAAAAAAAAATGTGTATGTTTGAATGAAAATAAATCGCAATAACATTTCAAATCTTGTTTTTTGTGTACTGGTATTAAATTGATCGAGAGATAAACACTGATTTTGTAAAATTACTTAACGATAATGTCAAAAACTAGCTTGATGGTATGTTTGTAAACTTTGAAAGTTTTGTTTACTTTCTCAACCCTCGGACGTACACGCAAACGTATACCCCAACCGTGGTACAAGGGGAGGGGGGGGGGGAGGCATGTGCTAATCTTAAATGGTCTTGAAAATATCGGAGAAAAACCTAAAGGGGGGGTGGCCACCCCCCCTCCCCTCTCCCCTTTGTACGTCCGAGGGTTAATCATCATCATCATCATCTTTATTTAAAAAACACGGTAAATACATCATTCCTCTGTGATTTATACTTTCGTTGTGATCTGCTGTGCATCTATTATTATCTATATTCGAGCATGAGTGTACATTATTACTCTCCTTGATACTTTCCAGATTCCCTTAAGTCTCTTTTTACTCATGCGCGTAGCGGCATGAGGTAAGGTTTCGGCTCCGTTTTTCTTGTTATTTTTATTATTATTATTATTATTATTTTTATTTTTTGTGTCACGATTTTGCATGCAAATTTATGCACGCATATTTTAAATTGTACACTTCCGGTTCATAGCTTTACCACTACACTTCCTGTTTAGTGACTTCCGGCTAGTCTCACTTCCGGTAAAAGAGCGTTACTCAAGTGTCACGACAGCGTCTCCTACAACCCTACTTACATTAGCAATGTTCATGTTTGGTATATATAAGTCTTAGAAGAATCATTCCCTTCATTGTGGTACAGCCTACTTACGCATGCGCATGAGTATAGGCTGCTAGGAGCCTCTTGTTAGGATTATTTTGAGCAATAAATGCATGCCCTTTTGCGTTTTGAAAACGTTTTTAAAGCAGACGTTTTCAACGCAAAAGAAAACAGATGCAAATAAATTTGCATCAACGAGCGTACATTGCAATGTTTCAATCACGGAAGAATGTAGTGCGCATTGATTTGAAATCGTTACTGAAAATAACTTAAAAAAGTAAATTTGTAACGCCCTTTTTCGGCCGGTTCGTACATAAACGTCGTCTTCATCTTTAAATTTAAAGGCGTTCCAGTGAATCAATGCCAATGAAACTTTCAGATAATATTTTGCACATCGGTAGGCATGCACAGTGAATGTTTTTAAAAAAATCCATCGAGCCGTTTCTCGGATTTTTTGCAAAATCCATCAAAATCGAAAATTACCAATGTTAGGAAAAAAGGTAATTCTCAAGATCGCAAAAGAAAAAGTAAACGAAACTTTCAAGGTTTACAAACACAACATCAAGCTACTTTTTGACATTATCGTTAAGTAATTTCACAAAACCAGTGTTAATCTCTCGATCAATTTAATACCAATACACAAATAGTAAGGTTTGAAATGTTATTGCGATTTATTTTAATTCAAACACACATTTTTTTTTTATTCTTGCAAAATATATATGCCATATACCATATTTTAAGATGTCTATGTGGGATTTTCGATGCAAAATCTTAAATCGCTTTATTTCACTTTTACTGATTTCTAAGTTTCTTGTTTATCGTCGTCATGGTAATATCGATTTTACCAGAAAATAGATCTTGCCAAACTTCAATTCAAAGCCAGTTAGTGGTGAAAAGTTCACGTTGATCTGACTTTGAGAAGACTGCTTAAAAGCCGATTGAAAAATGTTGGTATGGTCTCGTGAAAACTGCATCGAACCACCTTAATGGTGATGATGATGATGATGATGATGATGATGATGATAGCGATTATGATGGTGATGATGAACACCAATCGTTTGACGAAGAGGGGTAAGGATGATGATGAATATTGATGGCGATGATGATGATGGTGTGGCAATGATGTCGATAATGATAAAAACAAAACAAGAGCTAATCAGTGGTATGACCCATAAGAGTGACTGTCTTACCTGTCTCAGTTTCCTCTATTGATGGTGTTTGGAGCCATTTCGGCTTCGGTATAATTTGATTCGGCAGAGTCTTCTGACTCTTCAATTCGGCCATGGCACATTCCTTCCATATGTAGGGGTTATCAGGCGCGACTGAAGGCAACAAGATTATTAAAGATATTTAACAAATAGATTCCATTTCGCCGTGTGTCTGTTCAGTTTTATAAAATAACTGAGATACTACGCGCGTTCTGATTGGTCAAAAACCTATTAACTATTGTGCCGGTAAACTCATAGAAAACCGCGCAAGAGAAACTGTAAAGTAAACAAAGTTCAATTTTCCGTTACCACATCACCACACGCGTGAGGAAAAAGAATTTCACAACTCGAGCCGGTTTAGTGTCTTATCGCATATTGTGGTCTGTTAGAAGATGAGAACAGAAGATATGTTTCTTGAAAACAATAAGTTGCTGCTCAAACCTACATGTAAGACAAAAATTTGGGTTTACCTCGGTGTAAGAACCTGTGACTTTTTCCTTTGTTTTTCACCTTTGTAGTATTGCATTCCCAGTTGACTCTATTGTTTTATGCCTTTTGTTTTCTTTGTTTTACGTCACTCGTGAATTTGACAGGTTCTTACACCGAGGATGAGCCAAAAATTTCCCACGCACGCAAGCAAAAAATGGCTTATCGCCAAAAGACACTAAGCTTATTTTAAAACTGATATCAACAACAGGAATATATTTTCATTAACACTGGTTTGGAAGACCTTGGAAAGGCTTACATGCAGCGATAAAGGACAATCAAAACAACCTCGATAATACTTTATGAAGTTCACTGAGCTGAAGGTCTAGTGAAAAGCTCAAAAATGGATCCCAAAGAGCAAACAATGGCTCTCAAACTGAGGAAATTTTCGATTGAAATTCAACTAAAGTTTGTAAATGTAAGCTTACCTACAAATCCTAAGATAACTTCTACATAAGACGGATTTGCACAGCAGAAATAAAAAGTATAGCTTTGTTGTTTAGGAGAATTATTTTACGCCGATTCCATTTATACGCTTTATCGTGTTTTGTGTTTTAGAGCACTTTGCTTTCTATGGAATACTTTTGTACCGGATGCAGTTTAAATTCTGATTTAATACGTGTCCAAGCAAGGATGATCAATTAGCAAGAAGAAAATGAAACTAACAAAAATTATAGGTTTATGGTTAAACAAATTATTTGCATGAAATGATCAGTCTTTTCCATCAAACCAATCAAACTCTCAGAACTGTAGGCTTAAAAACAATGAGCTTAGTTTTCATTCAGCACGTAAAATGTAGAGAAGTACGGGCTTCACTGTACACTTCAAAGTAAGTAGATAAAGTCGAAAACAGTTTCAGAAGCTGAGTTTCTGTTTCTGTTTCCTTTATTCCAATTGAAAAATTCTTGACAAAAAGGCAATCTTTGAATCCAAAATACGCCATACAAAAAGGTTGGTTTCCAAACTTTCCTCGCACATTCATGTTGCGGCGGCAGATTCCGAACACAATTCAGTCTGGATTTCCCATTCAAAGAACTTTTGAATCATTGAATATATTTTCTTTTTTCAGCTGATAAATTTCAACTGATGAATTTCAAAGCGTTAAAACTTTTCATCACTTTCGTTGAACCCGTGAATTTGTCAGTGCAGCGCTTTGTCAGTGGCATCGAGTAAAGTTCATTCTTTCAACCGCTTTGATGGTTCTCCCGCGTCATCCGATGAATGTTATGAGAATAAGCTACTTGATCGGCACAAAACTACAACAAATTTCTCTCTTTCCAAACGCTTTTCATAGTTATTTCATAAAAGCAATAGAACACATTTTTTATATGAGTTTACCGGCGTGATAAACCCACTTGGGATGTTGGGAGAACACTCGAAAAGCTTGTAAATCACTCGCCTGCGGCTTGTGATTTACAAGCTTTCTCGTGTTCTCCCAACATCCCGCGTGGGTTTATCACGCCGGCAAAATCATAGAAAATGTGTTCTATTGCTTAAATAGATCACAGATGACGTCAAAATGTGGTAAGAACAAAAACAGTGGCACACGAGCCGCAGGCGAGTGTGTCACTGATGTTCTTACCATATTTTGACGTCTTCTGTGATCTATAACTGAACAGGCACACGGCAAAATGGAATCCATTCGTTTTATACAATGAACAGAAAAGTAAAAAGAGTAAAATTACGAACTTGCCTCGTAGCGCTCGACTGTTCGAAGATTTGTTCCAGTTTAGGTATTTTTTAAGTCGCCAAGAATACTTTTCGTCTTAGTTTCTTCTTTTTCTTGCTCGTAAACAGCTCCTACTAAACATTTTTCGAGGCTTTCACTTGCTCAATCCAGAATAATCTCGCAAACATTTTCAAAACTGTGCGCCATGTTGGACAAAACAAAGCAAACAATTTTTCTATGACGTCAGTCGTGCGTCTGTACGCTGATAGATCATAGGCAACGACCAATCACAGAGCGCGTGGCATTCAGTTCATTGTATAAAGATCAATAGACTTCGCCCGGATGCAGTGATAGGTTAATAACGTAGTGAAAAGAGGTACTGAAGCTTTTTTTTTTTTTTAACGTAGACTTGAAAAGTTATAAAAGAAAAGATTGATTTTAATCTACCAAACTGGCATTGCTGACTACCTAGTACAACAAAAAAATGTCGATTGACATAATTATGTATAATAAAAAAACTGCAATGATTGAATGATAATAATTTTAAAAAAAATTGAATGATAATATAATTATCTTCAATACCTGTTGTACAGCCATACATCTCCACTCTCATCGATATATGTTTATGCCACTCAACAGGTTGAAAACGAATGTAAGGTGCCGTGATTGGTGGGTTAAGATCATGAGAAACAACAGTATCCCGATCTGTGTTACCAGGGAAAACCTAAAACATAGTGAAATAATAAGTTAGTATTAAATTTCTTATGTATAAAAAAGATTTTGAATATAATTTGATGACAAAGTTAAACGCTACAATGTTCTTCAAATGCATAACAAAACTAAAAATATCAACGATGCATCGACGCTACTTCACGTCATTATCAATTCAAAAATGCAACATAAAAACTAAGAATATACAAATAGTAGAACAGGAGAAATATACGCGATAGTCCGCCATAAGTATTGTTTGGTAGGAAAAATCAAACTAAGAAAATGTTAAGCTATCATTCTTGCGCTAATATAGTGAGCTTGGGCGTTGCGAGTAGGCAAAGCTTTAGACGAATTTCAGTAGCTTACCTTGTCTGTTGTTTGTCCTTGCTCCTGAAAGTATTGGAAGTGTTCTCCATCATCACTGTACCGAAGTTTATACGTTTCCACCCACTGATCTGAATCACTTCTTCCTTGCGTTGCTATTCGTGTCACTTTGGTGTACTCTCTACCTAGCTCAATCTGAAGCCATTGATTAACGTCATTTGTACGAGCTGACCAAGCTCCGACTTTACTTCCAGTTTTTACAGTATTTAGTCTGCCACGGTTAGGCGAATAATTGGCATTGTATTTTGAAGAGGCAGTAATCTGTTCCTTCGTGATAGCATAGCTTATCATGCCGAGGGCTTGATGGCATCCTAAAAACGCATCATTTTTTATGTATCAACAACAACAATTTATTTCGGTATTCCCATTTATACACATGGTATTACCTAAAATTAACTAAATTAATAGTATATTATAAAATAAGAAAAAAGAAAAACTAACATTACATGTCGGCTCTCGTTCTACATGACATGCATTCGAAAACAAAGGCAGCAGTTGATCGACAAACAAAGGGATCAACACTGTTGAAAAGAAACAGTATTTTTGAAGTGTTATCTTGACTATTAAAGTGGCTGTATTTTTTTATTTATTTCGTGAAAAATTTTCTTGCGTATTTTTTCATAAAAGCTGCAGTAGAAAAGAAGGTGAGATTCATTTTCAACCTCATCAGAATGGCAGAAAGAACAGATTCTAAGATTTTCTGGGGTCTTTGGGATGGTATGTCTGCCAGTTTCTATACGTATGAAAGAGAAACCATTTTCTTTTCTGTGTGCCATTCAAATATCGAAGATAAGTAATGTGTTTAGTCATCTCCAAATAAACCCCACAAAGGCCAAAAGGCTGCTTAGCACGAGCAAATGTTTTTTTTTTTTTTTGATACTGTGAATCGTTTCCGTTCGCTTTCAACAGTTTCATCACGACCGCAAGATGGAACATCATAGTATCAAACGATGGACCGTCGAAAACAGTTCTTAACTGTCGTAATTTTGTCAATGGTTTCAAATTTGCGAATTTACGGTTCCCAAACATTAGACAAATTACTGAAAGTCCTACAATTTGTAGCAATTTGCAATTTGTTTTGCCTTTCTTGTGCAGTATTTTTATTCGAAGTTTTCTGATTTAAAAGTGGTGAAACTGGAAAAAAGTAGTGGACAAAACACCAACATACCGTCCAAGGTCGACCAAAAAATTAATGATCAGATCCACAATACGAAATTCTAGATAGACAAAGTCCGGAATCAGGGCCAAAATTTTCGCCTGATCCGCGATCCACGGTAATTTTCAAATCCGCGAATCCTCTTAGTTTATCGTTAAAATCCGCAATCCGTGCGCTCCGCCCATCCGCGAACCTCTTCATCCCCCTCCGCGAAAGAAATCAAGAGCGAATAGTGTAATTGTTTCAGTATAAATCCACTGGACGTTCAAAACTTAAAATCAAATGCTCTACACCGTCACAGACACTTCGAAAACGCAAAGAAGCGGCCGCCATTCAGTACTCATTGTACTTACTTTCTACAACAGAATAGGTGGTGAGTAGCGTAGCCAATAAGAGAACAGCATTCGCGATAAAACGCTAGTAGATTTATACTAATTATATTTATTATACATTGGTGTCACTAGCTCGATTTTGATTGGCTATAAGCACGCAGCTAATTATTGCTTGCTGTTTCTGTTACATCATACATACAGACAATGAATTTTATACATATAGAAGTGACGTCATACCTACAGACAATAGTTTTATGTATTGTCTTTACAAGTGCAGCTCAGGAATGTGCATAATAAAACAATTATTGGATTCGGTTTTCGCATGATAGCGATAATTATCAAGGCCTCAGTTTGTGTTATCCGCCTCAGCCTTCGGTTTCGGCAGATATAAATTCACAAACTTTGGCCTTGATAATTATCGTTATCATGTTCAACCTCATCCAATAATTGTTAAATATCAGTAACAAGTACAAAAACTTGGTTGGTATGGTTATCTAAAAATAATAATCATTTTTTGGACAAGGTTGAGCTACCCTGCGAGCGGTGGATTCTCTACGCCGGACGAGAATGAAAAACTGCGAACATCCGTTAGCTTTTCCATCAAGCATGCGCAGCCACGTGACGCTCCACGTGATGCATTTCATGTCAGTTTCTCTTGTTTCACGAGAAAAATATTTCCCGCGACAATTTAATGGGTTCGTTGCGTAGAAAACAAAAACTTAAAATTCAAAGGAAGGGCAAAAATTTTGATCACTTTGTCAAGTTTGGCAGATTAAACAACACAATGTTCAATACAACGTTCATTTCCATCGAAAGTTAACGATTAGATGGGTTTTTAATCGGTTTTTGTTTGTTTGAACGATTTTTTTACACCGAGCAGTGCTATGCGCGCGCTAATCACGCCATCATACATTTAATTTGAAAAACTTTTTGGCATGATTTCCGTATATTAATTATGCATACGCACCATTATAAAAGAGAACAGTAGCCAAAACAATAGACTGCCTTTGGGAATACCATACAGTATACAGTTTTTTTTTTAATTTGTTTTTCTAAGTCTTTTCAAAACAAGGTCTAAAATGAGCAATTTCAGCAGAAGAACGTTTCGAAGCAAAACAACTTTGCATCGTTGTACGCATGAGCAGAATTATTCGCTGACAGTTATTCGCAGGTCACATGGTAGGCTCTCGGCCAATGAAAAGGAAGAAAAAATGCATTGAATGATTACTGATTACTGGTATTTCTTAGTACCTGTTGTACAGCCATATAGCTCCACTCTCATCGATATATGTCCATGCCAATCAACGGGTTCAAAACGAATGTACGGTGCCGTGATTGGTGGGTTAAGATCATGAGAAACAACAGTATCCCTATCTGTGTTGCCAGGGAAAATCTAAACCATGGTGAAATAATAAGTTGCTATTAATTTTCTTACGTATCAGACAAGATTTCTAATATAATTTTATGACAAAGTTAAACGCTAAAAAGTTCTTCAAACCCATAACAAAACGAAAAAACAATGCGATTTTTCGACGCTGCTTTAAGTCATTATCAATTCAAAAAGGCAAATTAAAAACTAAGAATATATAGATAGTAAGACAATAGAAACATACGCGATAGTCCGCCGAGTATGGGAATAATTTTGAAAGGTAAAATTAATATTTTAAAGTCGATAGGAAAAATCAAAATCAAAATAACAAATGTTAAGTATACAGTTTTGCGCCAATAATTATAATCAGCTTGGGCGTTTAGAGTAGGCAAAGCTTTAGACGAATTTCTGTAGCTTACCTTGTTTGTTGTTTGTTCTCGCTCCCTATAGTAATGGAAGTTTACTCCATCGCCACTGAACAGCAGTTTGTATGTTTCTACCCACTGATCTAAATCACTTCTCCCTTGCGTTGCTACTCTTGCCACTTTGTGGTACTCTCTACTTAGGTCAATCTGAAGCCATTGATTACCGTCATTTCTACGAGCAGACCAAGCTCCGTTTTTGCTTCCAATTTTTACTGTATTTAGTCTGCCACGGTTCGAAGAATGATCGGCACTGTATTGTGAAGAAGCACTTATTTGTTCCTCTGTGATAGCATAGCTTGTCATGCCGAGAGCTTTCTGGCATCCTGAAAATGCATCATTTTATGTATCAGTATCAACTTATTATTGAGAATGAAAAAAGAACAATAGATGATTTTCACTCACGTGACCTTCAGTCCTGTGGGACTCAAATGACCAAGACCCTGGAGGCCATGTTGGTGCACATAACAAAAGAAGTTCATTAAAATTCGTATCGGTAGGTGTGCAACGACATGGCCGCCGTGACGTAATGTGAAAACCACCTATTGCAATGTAAAATGCACGATGACTTCGAAGTGGTACGTTTTCGTGTGTACCGCTCAAAAACCGATAGGTCTTGGAATTGCCATTCTTCAAACAAATCCGACAATAGCCCAAATAGCACGACCAAACAGCCATCGGTGACTACCACGTTAACCCTATTCAGACTGGGGGGGGGGGGGGGGGCTTTTCGAACCCCCCTCCAGTAAAATTGTGATAACTCTTACACCGAAATAGCTACGAGGCTGAAATTTTCTGACGTTTCCTAGAATTTATCTAGGAGCATTTTGGTGTCCATAACATGTCAGTGTGTTAACCATGTTGTCATGGCAACCGGTTTTTGACACAGCTTTTCAAAATATTAAAATATGGTGAATTTTTTTTATTTTAAGATCTTGTTCTTTGACTTATAGTGCATTTTCTTGTTACAATAGTTTTTTCTTGGGACTAGTTCTTGAAAGACATCAAAGATTTTTAACATCAAATATTTGGGGGGGAGGGGTAGGCAAATTTTTGCTCACTTTTCCTTATAGAGAAAAATTTTGTACTTTTTATTAAATAACGCTTCTAAGTTCATTGTTTGGATAATAGACATTAGTTTGATACGTGTTTTATACATTCTGATCCTTTTCTCTTTTAGATATTTTTTAAATTTTAATTTAAACGAAAAAATAGGAAATCCAAGATGGCGGATCCAAGATGGCGGATCCAAGATGGCGGACAATAATTTCAAAATTATAGTTTTATCGCCTTTTTTGCCTTTTCTCGCTTTACAAGTGTGTCCTTGTTTGTATTTATTATGTTTTAATATTGAAAAATGATTTTACAGTTATATTTGATATTTTAAGTATCTGGATGGAAAAATATCAAAGAAACGTCGGAAAAACAAAAATGACGTCATTGTGACGTCATTATTGGGTGTGGCAGGTCCAAACTAGGTTTGAGGTTTCCTTGTATGGAGATGAACATTGTGTGAAAATTTCATGGTCCTAGCCTTACTGGTTCCAGAGATATGAAGGGGGGGGGGTCCGAGGAACCCCCCCCCCCCCCAGTCACAGATTGCCTAAAAAAGCCCAGTCTGAAGAGGGTTAAACAAAAATCGTTGTCTGGTAATTTACATAATTATGCATATGAGTAACATATATAAAACTTTGTCGGAATGGTTGTCTAAAAATGATAATATTTATTAGTACCTGTTGTACAGCCATACAGCTCAACTCTCATCGATATATGCCCATGCCAATCAACAGGTTGAAAACGAATGTAAGGTGCCGTTATTGGTGGGTTAAGATCATGAGAAACCACAGTATCCCGATCTGTGTTACCAGAGAAAACCTAAAACACGTTGAAATAATAAGAGGATTGTTAGTTTGTTACATACTTATTAAAACATTTCCTAATAACAAATATTTTTTTCGTGCAACATAAGAGTACACCTGTCCCCTGGTGTGTGGATGTAGTCTTTGGTAGTTGGATTTCAGATGAGAGATAGCAAAGGAATTAGGCTGGGTCCAATTCGATTTTTTCCCTGTGCTACTTGCGATTACCATTAGTTATTTTTCTCTCTTTTCCTCGTTTAATTGTATTGATTTTTGTTATATGGTGCCTTTATTTTACCCTTTTCTGACCGGGTTTTTTTCTTTTGGGAGGGGGGGAGGGGAGGTGGCGTACCGGCGCTGACTTAACCACCGTGGTACAGAGGGGAGCGGGGGGGGGGGGGGGGTGGTTGCAAACCTACAATCGGCGACAGAAGTAGTTGAGACAGTCTCAGCATATCGCATTGTCGAATAATGAATTTGGTATTCATCATTATTATTCATATTACTAGGTGCTACAAAGCTCCCCCCCCCCCTCCCCCGTTCAATGTTGTAGCTTTCAACAAGGCCTGAGCTTTGCGTATCAACATTGATTGGGGGGAGAGGGGTAAATTTGTGACGACAACAATAAAAGCAATAGGAAACGACTCCCAAAATAACGAAATGTCTCAACATTTTTGGCGCTGATTGTAGTTTCTACGGTGTTTTACCTCTAAGCCTGCAATGTGCTCTACAATACAAGATAAATGCTATTGGTTATGGCGCCACTGGGAGACTGTGACTTCATCTAAGATAGCCGCCAACTTGGATTTTACCAAACATTGAAATTTATCGGAAAAATCCGGAAATAATAAATAATAATTTTACTTTGAAAAATATGATACACATTCCCATTTTGCTACTTTTGGGATAGCGCTTCATACTTTCTTCGCCAAAAAGGTAAAGAACACGCATTTTATTCCAAAATGGCTTGACCTCATGCTACTTATTACTTCCTATGTCGTTACCATAGCAACCGATTGACGCCAAACTTTACAGTAATGCGTCTCAATAATAAACTACAGTGACTGAAGACTGCATCACCTTACAATAAATGCTAATGGAAAAAAAAATAGGAAAAAACTAAAGGAGGGGTTGGCATCCACTCGGACCCCCCCCCCCCCCCACCCCCTCCTTCCACCTTATCCACCTTATACGTCCGAGGGTTAAACAATTATGATAACACAAACATTTGTAGTCTACTTTCAAACAAACTGATTGTACCTTACCGATCGAAGGTATTGGTGCGTTTGGTGTGTTTTTGCCGAGGTGGAATCGCAGTTTTGGCCAAACCGCAACTGTGCACTAGGACTTTCAATCGGTACTGTACATGTCTAGCGCCTACGCTTAAACGAGGATTGACAAGAAGCGCTATGAGCTTACCGCTCTGTGCCTATTGGATTTTAATTAGAATTATTAATTCTAAGGCAAAGTTTTACGGGTACTTTGGTATGTAACCTTCTCTGTTTTTTGTCCTTGGTCCCTGTAGTAATGGAAGTTTATTCCATCATCACTGTACTTCAGCTTGTATGTTTCCACCCACTGATTTAAATCACTTCTTCCTTGCGTTGCTACTCGTATCACTTTGGTATACTCTCTCCCTAGCTCAATCTGAAGCCATTGGTTACCATCATTTCTACGAGCTGACCAAGCTCCTTTTTTATTTCCCGTTTTTACAGTGTTTAGTCTGCCACGATTCGTAGAATGACCGGTGCTGTATTGTGAAGAGGCACTTATTTGTTCCTCTGTGATCGCATAGTTTTGCATGCCGAGGGCTTCTTCTTCTCGACATCCTAAAATAATAAAAGGAAAGAACAATAATTGAACAATTGCAATTTACCATGCACTTTAAAATGGTTTGTTTTCGCGGGTACTGCCCAAATATGATTATAATTGTATTTAGCCATTCTCGAAGCATACTCGACCATGGCTCAATGACAGGCCATAATATTGTAAAACGGTTGCGTTTGCCTCCAATAGCTTCTTGGTAATTTAATGACGACAGAAAACAAATGTGATTGTAATAGTTTACTTGTGAAGAGATCGGACAGATCGATATCATAAAAAACTTGGACCACTTTTCGTTCAAGATTTTAGATTGGTAAAGCGTATCATTAGCTATCACCCCAGCTCTTTTATTAAAACGGACGTTACGTTTACCTTCACTGCTTGCGTCGTTTTCACTTTTCTTGCACTGAACCGAAAAAGATATGATGAAAAATATGACTACAACGCAGGTCAGGTGAAAATGCAACATGCCTGGGAAAAGAAATAACCAAAATATAAATTGTACAAATATATACTCTTACCTAGTCGTAGGAGTGGTCGATAGACATACATACCAAGCGAAATATAAATGCAAGGATAGAACAATTACAAAAGTCGCAGTTACTCGAGTTTCACGCAGAAAGCAATAGTTCATCAGACTGTGTTTCGCTGCAGGCGGTAGAGAAGATATTTAAGGAGGACGGTTGAAGCGATCTTGCTTCTGATTGGCTGCATAAAATTTGCGGAGGAAAGTTCAAGAAAGGCCACAAAAAGAAAAGAAAGATTTATTTATTAAGATCGCGAGCGAGCGAGCGAAGCAAGGCGAGGGATTACTGGGAAGAGGGAAAGGTGGAGGGGGAAGGCCTTCGGGCAAAGTTTGAGGCCGCCATTCCGCTCCCTTGTAAATGACCTATTAAACATCTGTCAACAAGGTGATTATATAGTACGATGGAAACAACAAATGAGGATTGGATTAAATGATAATCACTTTTAAATCCTTTACCTAAATCATATTAAAAATGACAACATTTTTAATGAAAGAAAATTTCACACATGCAACATTTTTAAAATACCCCAGCTTTAACATCAAGATCATGAAAAATAATCGAAAGTACGAGTAACCGATAGGTTTGTGTGCCTAAAAGTTGCCTTGTTGTGCAGCATCTATATTTTTTATTTATTACTGGAGTACTGATTCATTTATTTTACCTGAAATAAAAGACATGCATGCTTCTCAATGCTTACAGTTATAGAAAAGCCTTTTTAAAAGGTAGATTCATTTCCAAAAACAGAAACGTAATTCCAAACAATTTGTACCATAAACGGAGAAGGAAGCAAAGAGAAACCATTTATTCACGACACAATGGTTAGGTCTCTGGTTCGAGTTCCGTGTATGGGAATTTCCTATTCTTATTTATTTTCTTTTCACCTTTTTCTTTTCTTTTGGCATTAACATGAAAAGGAAAAAAAATTTCCCAATAATAAGCCCAATCTATTTTCATTGGCCGCCAATTTTGAGAAAACAGCAGCCATTTCTGAATAAATTCTGTAAAAAGTTATTTCTGACGAACTTTGCTCCACCATGTCTTTGAACTCTTTGTAGGATTCTGGTGGATTCTAAAAATCACCGTTAAATTGTTAGAAATAAAGTCGAAATAAAACTTTTTTAAAAGCAGGTGCAAATATAATTTTAGTGTACAAATAAAATGGGTATAAATATCGCCTATAAGCGCTTTTAAATTTCCCGCGCGCCGCCATTTTGAATATTTATGACGTGTTACGGTTGCCGCTATTGTTAAGAATCGAAGTTCTTCTGTATGCAAAAATTAGACAACCGTAACACGTCATAAATATTCAAAATGGCGGCGCGAAGGGAAATTTAAAAGCGAAAATAGGCGATATTCACATCCATTTTTTTGTACACTAAAATTATATTTGCACCTGCTTTTTGAAAAATTTTTTATTTAGACTTTATTTCCAACAATTTAACGTCAATTTGTTATAACAATGGACGTTCCCTTTAAAAATCACGGTACGAAACTAGTCAGTAATAAAATGCCAAGTCGAATCTTCAGTAACTGAAGCTATTTTTCATATAATTTGTGCGTGGCTGTGGGATAGCTAGTTTGCCCTCTGTGTCTCTTAGTCTCTTAAGGAGTAATTGGAGACGCTACAACGGTCAACAAATTTGGAACTAAGGTGTTCGGAAGTAAGACCATTAAGCGACTTATAAACCATCACAGCCCTATGGATTTTTCGTTGAGAATCTAGTTTTATCCATCCAAGTTTTTCGATAAGGTTATTAGCGTTTGCATCAAAGTTCGAGTAAGTGAGTATACGCGCAGCGCGATTTTAAAGTTTTTGAAGTTTACTGGCTAGGGTTTGGCAACAACATCCCCAGGCAGAATTACAGTAATCAAAGTGGGGCTGCACTAAAGACATAAAAATTGATCAAAGAGTCTCATGTGGAACAAAAGACCTCACTCTCTTCAACGCTCCAATGCCAGACGCGATTTTCTTACATAAATTCTCAATATGAACATTCCAAGTTAGAGTCTGATCAATATGAACACCTAGAGATTTCGTAGAAGTAACTTGAGTTAAAGGTGCACCGTTAATCATAAGTGACGGAGAGTTGTGAAACGTGCTTAGCCTTTGCCTCGATCCGATCAGCATAAACTCAGTTTTAGATGCGTTAAGGGTAAGCTTGTTAGTAATTAGCCATTTTTCAACTCTAGCAAAATCCTCATTTAAAACAGTATTAATGTTTTGGATAGTGTTACTAGCAAAGGTTATGTGTGTGTCATCAGCATTAGGTGCTACCGGGAAAAAAATGCTATAAAGCTGGGTTTGGTATCAAACGAAGCAGAATTCTGAGTAGAACAACATATCCAAAATCCGCAAAAATCCTTGGGAATTTTTTTTTTATAAGTATTTGAATATTTCTTATTTTTCGGCATCAATACGTTTGTGTGGTGCGTAACATTGTTTCATCAATATAAGGGTACTTTTAATGAAATATTTTCTGGCTCTGAGTGGATCTAAATTACTTTGCTATTCATTTAAAATAATCAATGGGCTGCCGGTGTTTAAAAGGCCTGGTTACGAGTGCATACAAAAACATGGCGTCCCGTTCTTCAGGACCACGTGTTGGAGTCCGTAATACGTAGTGAGTCCGTAATAGCGGGATGGGTTTTTCACTAAATCTTATTCGCCAGCACTTCCAATATCTGTTCGTAATCATGGGATGTCCGTTAAAGCGAGTTGTTACACCTCCCATCTCAAACGTCTTTTTTGATTGGAAAAAACTTGTCATTTGCCATGGATCAAAACAGTGTAACGCTCAATTGGACGAAGAAAAGTTTATAAAACTCACTAACTCCCTTCGGAAACAGCAACTTAAACTGTCGACTCGTACGTGATCAGGTAGTGCGCCTTGAAGCCTCTGCAAAGTTGTGTGCCAGCCGCACAAAAAAATGTGTTTTTACAATTTTGGAGTTGGGAGGTATACTAAACACTTAATGACTGGCCCTACCGCCGGGAAACAGTGAGTGTTGTTTCCCATCGAGTGCTTAATGTCCGCCAAGCGGGAGTTGACTGTACTAAACTGCAAAACCTCGTGCGCGCGCGAGCCTCGCGAGCCTCGCACCTCCGTAGAGCGTCTTTTTGTAGTCTCACTCTCCATATTCAGACTCACCTTTTTTTCCGTGGACGCTCAGAAATACGTACTTTTTTTGCAGTCTATGATATCGTAGATGCCTATATGTTCTATCTAATACTATAATTCACAACAGTTTCCCATCACTGTGAATGTAAATGTGAAAAAAAAAATACAAAAAAGCATAGACATTTGCTTTTTTATAGAGTAGGCGATTTTTTCAAAGCCAGACTACAGACAACGCCAGATTGCTGCGTTAATTGAAATGGGATATGCACCCTCCCTGCTTGGTTCTTAATTAGAGGGTCATGGAGAAACACGAATTCCCCCACCGCGTGAAGGTAGCACTAAACGTGTAAGTAAATGCCAAATGTTAATCAAAGGTTCCTACGAATACTTTCTGACCCTCCAGTCTCCTGCACGTTTTGCACTGAGCTACAAAGCCAGATGGGAGCTTGGTCAATTGTGAGTTTCCTTTGGTATGATTGCCATGAAATGGCTTTTTTACTGGTTGCGAACAATTTGCGTCTATACTTGAAAGCTCGTTTGACCACGCAAAGTTAGTTTATCCGCCATTTAAAATGTTTAAAACTTG
Organism: Cladopsammia gracilis; assembly: GCA_022457155.1. Lineage (NCBI taxonomy): Eukaryota > Metazoa > Cnidaria > Anthozoa > Scleractinia > Dendrophylliidae > Cladopsammia > Cladopsammia gracilis. The sequence continues at coordinate 242,770 of JAJGOT010000504.1, read as the reverse complement.
GGTTTTCGTTTCGCCAGGGTTTTAGGCTGATAATTTGCAATTCAACATCGTTCAGAAATCTTAATCTTTTATGGAAAAGCACTCATTGCTCGTTTATGTTTAGTTCGGGTAAGACCCTAGTTTCTTACGCATCCGGTATTGTCTCGCTGCGTTGCGACCCTAAGAGCTGCGTATGAGACTAATTAGACCCATTTCTCAGTAGAAAATTAACATCGCGGCGCGACCGAGGTACGTGCACTGAAGTATTTTTCCCACAGCAATTCGCCTTTGTTGTGCACGCGCAGACCTCGTGGGCGCCAGTTAATGACGAATTTCGAATGTATTGTGGAACAGTTAATGAAACAATGGTAACCAAGCTTCAGACCTATCAGTTCATCGCGTTGCTGAGTCGATGCTTGGACGCTGATGGTCAGATCGTGCACAACAGTACTGGAGATGCTGACACAATGATAATGGGATGTGCAAGACAAGGAAGAGAAGTAAGTGTAGTAGCAGATGACACGGTTGTACTTGTCCTCTTGATGTACCACTGGAACCAGAATATGGCTGATATATACTTCCGTTCAGAGGCAAAGAGATCAAAGAATGGTTTGAAGGTGTTGAAAATTCATGACTTTGTTAACAAAGCTGGCAAAGTAGTTACATTTCATCTCCTGTTGACCAATGCATGGAGTGGTTGCGACACCACCTCTGCAACATGACAGACTTGGATGCAGCACCAGAGAGCTTACTGAAGTTTGGGAGATGTAAATGCAAATTTTCTGCCAGAAATCCATGTGGCAATAACAGTTACTCTTGTCGTAAACATGGACTAAAATATGTAACAGCCTGTGGAGACTGCAAAGGAGAAAGTTTTCAAAATGCCGAGGAGGTTACCCTCGACGACGAAGACAATGCCGACACTAATGTAGAAATCGTGTTTCAGTTGTTAATTAAAAGTGAACTTGCTTTTATATATTTTTTTAATTTCCATTTCTTGCCTTTTGCCCATTTGTACAAAATACATGACAAAATACACGAGAAATGTGCATGGCCAACCAGCAATTCAAGAATTATTTTTTCAGACATTTTCTGGCCCTTTCCCGGGCACAAACCTACTCCTATTTTGAGGGGAATCCTATTGCCGGGGGGAGGGGTGCTTATACCAGAGGTAATGCGGTAATGACTATTATAGTTCATAGTAAAGTAACAGTTTTCAGCAACTTAGACTTTGCATTTTCTACAATAAAGGTGAATGAACCGCCGAAAGTCACCATAAAATCCCTTCTTTTTTACCTTTTCCATACAATAACATGCAAAAATGTTCAAAATATTCAAATACTCATAAAACATTTTCCCCAAAGGGGATTTTTGCGGATTTTGGATATGTTATTCTATGGCACAGTTGGCTTATGTGATGTAAAAATTATCTTTATACCATTTTTCCGGTCAAAATGCCCAACGACCAGACTAATAACATTATACTACAACATACCATATTTGCAAACAAATATAAAACCGTTTGACCGAAGAACGGTTTAAATCATTCAATGATTTTTATGCAACGGAATGATAATGCTTATGATGAATAGTGACTCCTGGAGACGACAATAAAAATTAAACAATATTTTCCCTACAGACTGTATGTAATTGAATATTTTTCTACTGAACAGGTATAAATTTCCGAAATATATTAAAGTCTTTCAATAAATATCCCAATAGGATTCTAATAACCAATGACCAAAGTATAAATATGAAAAATAACGGGAAACAAAGGATATAGTTACCTTAAAGGCGATGAAGTTCCGGGGTTTTGAATTTGACTCTTACCCAAAGCTTTCAGAAAAACTGAACGGTAATCTGACGGCTGGGTTTAAGAATAGTACACGACAAAATAAAACTAAATACGACACTTAATAAGCTGACAGGTGGTTTCTTCAGGTTGGTACCCAATAAAGACACTGGTTGAACTAACTCGGGGATAACACTTTGTGTTTTGACGCCAGAAAAATATATATGACTAGAGTTTTTTCCTCTTTTACCGACCGCCAACTATCACAGCATCACAGCAGGACAGCTGCTTGTCGATTATTTTTTTTATGAACAAGGAATATTTCACCAGCGATTTTCCCTTGATAATCGAAATTTCTTGTTACTGAATAGCAGTAAAAACAAACCCGTTTTGTTTGTAACAGACATTTACAAAGAAAAATTAACGAAGCAAACACTGATCTCCGTAGCAGAGGGGATATATATACGTGTTTCGCTCCTAATATGATGCGTCATCGAGAGAAGGACTTAAGGTAAAGAAGCATCGTTTAATCGATGGGTTGTTTTCTTCGAGACATAAGGTAAAAACAGCATTTTACTGTTTTAGAGATGTAACAATCAGACAGGGAAAATGTTATTTTAAGCAATAAAGGTTAACTAAACAATCCAAAAACCAGCTGCATGTTGCGTTCACTGAGACGAAAATTTCATAGTTAAACTAGTGGTTGACTCTAAAATTTATTGTAAGCTTTTTCATTTGATAGAACCTTCGAAAATGAGGTGTATTTTAATAACTAGCTGTGAACTTTAAACCAAACGACAAAAAGGGAAAGAGTGGATAAGGCAGCCAAAATATTAGTATCACCGTCAACAGTAAAGGCTGCTGACACCGGTAAACTAATTTAGTTTTGCCTACACAATGAAAATTACGCGATGGTTTAAATATTTAACCAAAGAGTCTGTCGCATTGTTTGAGCAAAGGGTCACTATTATTGAGAAGACGTTTGACCAGCGTTTTAAACGTTTTGTTAGTGATATGTTATTTAACACAACTATGACAACAGCTAAACAAGAAGAAGTTTCTGTTACCAAAATACAACAGGTGCAGCTTAAAGGGACACTGTCTCGGCTGAAATATCGTGTTTTCATGATTATGGCCTGGAGCTTGCTTTAAGCTTATATTACTTTATTATCTTGAAATTGGAAGAAACCATCGCCAAAAGTGATAGAAGCAAAGAACTATGAACTAAACATACAGCATCAGGGCTACAAAAAAGTCAAATTTTCACAAGAATGGCAAGTTTGATTTATTGACGGGAAGTCAAGAAATCAAATTTCATGAACTGTAATCCACTTCAATCCTTGCAATCCTGCACTTTATCTCAAACTTCTGCTTTTGTTTTGCTCTATAGAATCTTTTTATCCAAGTAAGTAATATATTTGTTGGAAGTTGGCGATATAACGTGGAAATAAGCTAATAGAAATTTTGCTATTTCGGCGGGAATGTGTCCCTTTAAATTGCGGGGACAGTTTTAAACCCATATTTAAAGAACAAGGCGTCAGTTGGATTTGGTACAAAAAGTTTGTTTAACTTAATGCGGAGTCATTGCTGATGTGCTGTAAACAAACATTAGCTTTGGTGCTAACCATGACATTTTTCTACAATGTACCATATTTACAAACAAATATTAGACAACCGTTTGACCAAGGAATGCCACTGAATGATCATGTTTATGATCAATGAAAATTAAACAATTTTTTTCACTATATGTAATTGAGTTTTTTAGACTGAACATGTGATTTTCCGTGTGTTTCAATTAAAATTAGTAGAATTCAAATGATCATTAACCAAAGTAGAAATATGAAAAATAACGGGAAATAAAATATATAGTTACCTTATTGAAAGGCAATGAAGTTCCGGGCCCTTGAATTTGACACAAGCGCAAAGGCTTCAGAAAAAACTGAACGAAATTTGAGAAACGTGCACGACAAAACAAAGCTAAATACGACACTCAATAAGCTGACAGGTGGTTAATTCAGGTTGGTATCCAATAACGACACCGGTTGAACTAACTCGGCTAAAGTTTGTGTTGGACGCCAGAAGAAATATATATCGATTTCAGTGCTTCACGGCTCAATGTTTCTTCTTTTACCGACCAAAGATCGGATCACTTGGAAAGTTAATTAATACGCACATGTAATCATTCATTGGTCAATCTTTAACAAAAAAAAAAGAGAGAGGAACTGATTCAATATTTCCATGTAAAATTTTGCAGAAAATTAATTCCAAGTAATTTCGGGCGCTGTTTTATTATTTTATTTGCATTGCGCGAGCTACAATAGATGCGTTGCATCTGTGATAGAGGTTAGGAGCTGTGGAAACAGGTGATCGCACCAGTGATTTCAGTTTCAGACTAACAGGCCACCAACTATCACAGCAGGACAGTTGCTTGTCGATTAATTTTTTTATGAACGAGAAATATTTCACAGGCTGTTTCCCATTTGATATTGGAAATATCATGTTACTGAATAGCAGTAAAACCACAACTGTTTTGTTTGTAAACCGACATTTACAAACGAAGATTTAATGCAGCAAACAATGATCTCTGTAGCACGTTCCCTCGAAGATGTTCTAAGACATTGATTTTAGTATAAAACTTTTCCTACAGGTAGCTACGTAATGAGTTCCTCGTGTTAGGAATTCAAGAAAAATGGCAAGTCACCGACTTCGATTCGGAGATAAGATACATGTATCTGAAATGCGACCCTAACATTGAAAAATCGGTCTTCACTACTCGATATGGCCCTAATGTCTGTTAGTCTGAAAATATCGTAAATGAATCTCTAAAATAAAATTTCTATACCAAATTTTATACGATTTTATACCTTCCAAGCGAGTTAAATCTAAGCAACGTTAAGAGCTAGCAGCCCTTTATGTGTTTAGATTTCTTCCCTTAAGCGCGCACTCGTGCATATATAACAGTAAGTATAGGACTTGGCGATACCAGATCAGTTTGAAAAACTGATCTGATACCAAGCCAAGTCTATACTACTGCCAGCTGATGGAACAATGATATGGCACAATCACATGAAAATATCATATAGCACATTTCTATAATTTAATAAGTCTATAATTCTTAGAAAAACAGGAAGTCTATTATGTCATAGGGGGTTCCCTCACCGATAGATCTGAACTTGTTCTGATGTATTCAAGGTCATGCGATTAACATGTGATATTAGGTAATTCGCTATTGTTTTCAAGTCATATGACAGTCGTATGATTTTTTCAACCAATCAGAATTGTACCTATAAACTACCCATCTGGTAACAATTTGAAATAGAAATAAACATATTTGAAAAATAAAATAAAATGTTTTAAGAAAGTGTCAAGTAAATTTCTAGCAACGACGTTTCGGGCTTGGCCCTTCATCAGGTTGATGACCCATCTGGTAAATAATCTGGTAACCCATCTGGTAAATAATCTGGGTAAATCTTGCCGCAAGAATCATTTACTGCTGAATTTTGTGAAGACAACAGAGATGGCTCCTACCCTAGACGAATAGGCGATTTCCGAGTTGCCTTTAGTCTCTCTATCAAAGCGAGGCTAGGTGCGAAACCTTTCATATGAAAATGAGTTTTCATTCACATGCAAATAAAACGTATTTGCATGTGAATGAAAACTCATTTTCATATGAAAAGTTTCGCACCTAGCCTCGCTTTGATAGAGAGGCTAAAGGCAACTCGGAAATGGCCTATTGATTCAAAGACATAGATCAACTTGATAAAAAGATACAAGATTCTTTTCTTATAATTGAGGGGCTGTTCACATGATACCGGAATGACTTTCGTTCTGGAACGACTTCATCCATCTCCATATATTTCTCTGTATCTGTTTACATGATACCGAGATGAAATTTTGTTCCCGTACAGGTCATTCCGGAATGAGTTCACTCCTGTTTTCAATCCGAATGAAATTCTCGTTCAGGTATGACGTTTGATTCTGGTATCATGTAAACTGAAAACGAACTTCGTTCCAAGATGAAAACCGCAAACGGTGTAGTCTGGGGCCAGTGGCGCATGCGTATAGTTGCGCGAAACTTGTGCCATCTTTGTTTTCTGATCTGCCGCGAAAGCCATGCAAGCGAGAACGCTTTAGGCTGAGCCGGTCAATTTTGTCATGTGAATACAGTACGTACTTCATTTTGGAACGAAACTCATTCCGGTACCATGTGAGTAGCCCCTGGGCGCTTAGAAACAATTCACATTTGACTTGGTACGTGAAATATCCAGCATGCAGTCAGTTGACACCAAGGTGAATAATATATATATATATATATATATATATATATATATAGATAAGCTCAGCCTAACAGCGTCGCTCCCTGAACAAGCTTAACTAAGGTCCGGGCTATTTTTCATTTTTAGCAATTCTCAAAAACAGTATTACGCGACCGTCTGCACAGTACATTTAGACCGTACAAAAGTTCACAAAACAACTTTGTCTCCGTCTACGTACAATAACTAGTACGACTACTTTCCGAATAAAATACAGTTGTTGCTTGTCAAAAATTGCCGAGAAACTGATTTTGAAATCAAAATTGCAAAAATACACAAACATATTTGCATAAGGCAACGCGAGTGAAGATAGAACTATAAAATCGCTTTTCAATCTATGTAATGAATAAACAAACACATAAAAATGGACAACACAATTTTCTTTCGAAAAATGTTATTCAAATCTCCATTAGTTTATCTTTAAAAACAAGACGCGTGCCATTTATAGCGCATCGAGTTCGCCGAGTTACCTTGGATGAAATTTAAGAAATCGATACAACTGAATTTGAGTACGTTTTAAAAACAATTCCTAATATGATGCGTCATCAAGAGAAGGACTTAAGTTAAAGGAGCATCGTTTAATCCATGGGTTGTTTTCTTCGAGACATAAGGTAAAAACAGCATTTTACTGTTTTAGAGATGTAACAATCAGACAGGGAAAAGGTTTTTTTAAGCAATAAAGGTTAACTAAACAATCCAAAAACCAGCTGCATGTTGCGTTCACTGAGACGAAAATTTCATAGTTAAACTAGTGGTTGACTCTAAAATTTATTGTGAGCTTTTGCATTTGATAAAACCTTCGAAAATGAGATTATTTTTATAACTAGCTGTGAACTTTAAACCAAACGACAAAAAAAGAAAGAGTGGATAAGGCAGCCAAAGTATTAGTATCACTGTCAACAGTAAACGCTGCTGACACCGGTGAACTAATTTAGTTTTGCCTACACAATGAAAATTACGCGATGGTTTAAATAATTAGCCAAAGAGTCTGTCGCATTGTTTGAGCAAAGGGTCACTATTATATATAATTATTGAAAAGACGTTTGACCGGCGTTTTAAACGTTTTGTTAGTGATATGTTATTTAACACAACTATGACAACAGCTAAACAAGAAGAAGTTTCTGTTACCAAAATACAACAGGTGCAGCTTAAAGGGACACTGTCTCGGCTGAAATATCGTGTTTTCATGATTATGGCCTGGAGCTTGCTTTAAGCTTATATTACTTTATTATCTTGAAATTGGAAGAAACCATCGCCAAAAGTGATAGAAGCAAAGAACTATGAACTAAACATACAGCATCAGGGCTATAAAAAAGTCAAATTTTCACAAGAATGGCAAGTTTGATTTATTGACGGGAAGTCATGAAATCAAATTTCATGAACTGTAATCACAGGCAGCCCAAGCTCACGTCACGAGAAAGCGAAGGGTTAATTATTAGCGGTGTGTGAGACGGGCCGTGACCCTTCGATGAAAGCGGTATTGGGTTACACGGCGGCCGTTTTAAAAATTTAAGACTTTGTATGGGGAAAAAATAACGTAGATTTCGAACGCTTAATAAAGCGAAATTTAGGCATTAATTCAATAAAGTGATTCTATTGAACTCACCTATGGTGTATTCTTTTGTCCTTCGGGGTATTTCAAGCCGTTTTGGGTTGTTTTGTCACCACTGTTATTCCCTTCATCCGTTATGAAGGGAATAACAGTGGTGACAAAACAACCCAAAACGGCTTGAAATACCCCGAAGGACAAAAGAATACACCATAGGTGAGTTCAATAGAATCACTTTATTGAATTAATGCCTAAATTTCGCTTTATTAAGCGTTCAAAATCTACGTTATTTTTCCCCATACAAAGTCTTAAATTTTTAAAACGGCCGCCGTGTTACCCAATACCGCTTTCATCGAAGGGTCACGTCCCGTCTCACACACCGCTAATAATTAACCCTCCGCTTTCTCGTGACCTGAGCTTGGGTGCCTGTGCTGTAATCCACTTCAATCCTTGCAATCCTGCATTTTATCTCAAACTTCTGCTTTTGTTTTGCTCTATAGAATCTTTTTATCCAAGTAAGTAATATATTTGTTGGAAGTTGGCGATATAACGTGGAAATAAGCTAATAGAAATTTTGCTATTTCGGCGGGAATGTGTCCCTTTAAATTGCGGAGACAGTTTTAAACCCATATTTAAAGAACAAGGCGTCAGTTGGATTTGGTACAAAAAGTTTGTTTAACTTAATGCGGAGTCATTGCTGATGTGCTGTAAACAAACATTAGCTTTGGTGCTAACCATGACATTTTTCTACAATGTACCATATTTACAAACAAATATTAGACAACCGTTTGACCAAGGAATGCCACTGAATGATCATGTTTATGATCAATGAAAATTAAACAATTTTTTTCACTATATGTAATTGAGTTTTTAGACTGAACATGTGATTTTCCGTGTGTTTCAATTAAAATTAGTAGAATTCAAATGATCATTAACCAAAGTAGAAATATGAAAAATAACGGGAAATAAAATATATAGTTACCTTATTGAAAGGCAATGAAGTTCCGGGCCCTTGAATTTGACACAAGCGCAAAGGCTTCAGAAAAAAATGAACGAAATTTGAGAAACGTGCACGACAAAACAAAGTTAAATACGACACTCAATAAGCTGACAGGTGGTTAATTCAGGTTGGTATCCAATAAAGACACCGGTTGAACTAACTCGGCTAAAGTTTGTGTTGGACGCCAGAAGAAATATATATCGATTTCAGTGCTTCACGGCTCAATGTTTCTTCTTTTACCGACCAAAGATCGGATCACTTGGAAAGTTAATTAATACGCACATGTAATCATTCATTGGTCAATCTTTAACAAAAAAAAAGAGAGAGGAACTGATTCAATATTTCCATGTAAAATTTTGCAGAAAATTAATTCCAAGTAATTTCGGGCGCTGTTTTATTATTTTATTTGCATTGCGCGAGCTACAATAGATGCGTTGCATCTGTGATAGAGGTTAGGAGCTGTGGAAACAGGTGATCGCACCAGTGATTTCAGTTTCAGACTAACAGGCCACCAACTATCACAGCAGGACAGTTGCTTGTCGATTAATTTTTTTATGAACGAGAAATATTTCACAGGCTGTTTCCCATTTGATATTGGAAATATCATGTTACTGAATAGCAGTAAAACCACAACTGTTTTGTTTGTAAACCGACATTTACAAACGAAGATTTAATGCAGCAAACAATGATCTATGTAGCACGTTCCCTCGAAGATGTTCTAACATTGATTCTAGTATAAAACTTTTCCTACAGGTAGCTACGTAATGAGTTCCTCGTGTTAGGAATTCAAGAAAAATGGCAAGTCACCGACTTCGATTCGGAGATAAGATACATGTATCTGAAATGCGACCCTAACTTTGAAAAATCGGACTTCACTACTCGATATGGCCCCAATGTCTGTTAGTCTGAAAATATCGTAAATGAATCTCTAAAATAAAATTTCTATACCAAATTTTATACGATTTTATACCTTCCAAGCGAGTTAAATCTAAGCAACGTTAAGAGCTAGCAGCCCTTTATGTGTTTAGATTTCTTCCTTTAAGCGCGCACTCGTGCATAACAGTAAGTATAGGACTTGGCGATACCAGATCAGTTTGAAAAACTGATCTGATACCAAGCCAAGTCTATACTACTGCCAGCTGATGGAGCAATGATATGGCACAATCACATGAAAATATCATATAGCACATTTCTATAATTTAATAAGTCTATAATTCTTAGAAAAACAGGAAGTCTATTATGTCATAGGGGGTTCCCTCACCGATAGATCTGAACTTGTTCTGATGTATTCAAGGTCAAGCGATTAACATGTGATATTAGGTAATTCGCTATTGTTTTCAAGTCATATGACAGTCGTATGATTTTTTCAACCAATCAGAATTGTACCCATAAATTACTCATCTGGTAACCCATCTGGTAAATAATCTGGGTAAATCTTGCCGCAAAAGTCATTTACTGCTGAATTTTGTGAAGTCAACAGAGATGGCTCCTACCCTAGATGAATAGGCCATTTCCGAGTTGCCTTTAGCCTCTCTATCAAAGCGAGGCTAGGTGCGAAACCTTTCATATGAAAATGAGTTTTCATTCACATGCAAATAAAACGTATTTGCATGTGAATGAAAACTCATTTTCATATGAAAGGTTTTGGCACCTAGCCTCGCTTTGATAGAGAGGCTAAAGGCAACTCGGAAATGGTCTATTGATTCAAAGACATAGATCAACTTGACAAAAAGATACAAGATTCTTTTCTTATAATTGAGGGGCTATTCACATGATACCGGAATGACTTTCATTCTGGAACGACTTCATCCATCTCCATATATTTCTCTGTATCTGTTTACATGATACCGAGATGAAATTTTGTTCCCGTACAGGTCATTCCGGAATGAGTTCACTCCTGTTTTCAATCCGAATGAAATTCTCGTTCAGGTATGACGTTTGATTCTGGTATCATGTAAACTGAAAACGAACTTCGTTCCAAGATGAAAACCGCAAACCGTGTAGTCTGGGGCCAGTGGCGCATGCGTATAGTTGCGCGAAACTTGTGCCATCTTTGTTTTCTGATCTGCCGCGAAAGCCATGCAAGCGAGAACGCTTTAGGCTGAGCCAGTCAATTTTGTCATGTGAATACAGTATGTACTTCATTTTGGAACGAAACTCATTCCGGTACCATGTGAGTAGCCCCTGGGCGCTTAGAAACAATTCACATTTGACTTGGTACGTGAAATATCCAGCATGCAGTCAGTTGACACCAAGGTGAATAATATATATATAGAGAGAGAGAGAGAGAGAGAGAGAGAGAGAGAGAGAGAGAGAGAGAGAGAGAGAGAGAGAGAGAGAGAGAGAGAGAGAGAGAGAGAGAGAGAGAGAGAGAGAGAGAGAGAGAGAGAGAGAGATAAGCTCAGCCTAACAGCGTCGCTCCCTGAACAAGCTTAACTAAGGTCCGGGCTATTTTTCATTTTTAGCAATTCTCAAAAACAGTATTACGCGACCGTCTGCACAGTACATTTAGACCGTACAAAAGTTCACAAAACAACTTTGTCTCCGTCTACGTACAATAACTAGTACGACTACTTTCCGAATAAAATACAGTTGTTGCTTGTCAAAAATTGCCGAGAAACTGATTTTGAAATCAAAATTGCAAAAATACACAAACATATTTGCATAAGGCAACGCGAGTGAAGATAGAACTATAAAATCGCTTTTCAATCTAATGAATAAACAAACACATAAAAATGGACAACACAATTTTCTTTCGAAAAATGTTATTCAAATCTCCATTAGTTTATCTTTAAAAACAAGACGCGTGCCATTTATAGCGCATCGAGTTCGCCGAGTTACCTTGGATGAAATTTAAGAAATCGATACAACTGAATTTGAGTACGTTTTAAAAACAATTCTCCAAAACTACACAAGAACAGGAAGAAAAAGTCAATTACAGATTGATATCAACATAAATTCCCATCGAAAATGTAACCTGTTTTATATTAAAATCTCTCGCTTGTTTGGAAATTATTTAATAAATCTCCGCTTCTTTGGTTGTGAAATCCGTAATGAAAACAAACATCTCCAATGTTCTGTGGCGTCATACGCGCATGTTTTGCGACGTCATGCGCGCCTGCGAACTAGCCCTGTCCAACACTGGCACTCGCACACGTCCGCGAAACATTCCGCCAGCCATGACCATGAAAAATGACGGGCAGAGATTCTAGGTTCTATGAGTATGGGGCTCCGCGAGGGCCTTCGGCCCGCAGAGCTCCGCCATGAAGGCTGCTGATAGATACATTAATGTCTTTTAAGAATACAAAACCTTTTGGTATTGGAAAAGTCCAGAAGGAAGTCTGGAGGAGATGATGACGGAAATCGAATCCAAGAAACATCTCAAAGAAACTTTGAAGAAGAAAAGACAATCTAAAAGGTTTAATCCTAATCAACGAGCTGTGGAGACCCATCCAAATCAGCAAGCAATACAGGCCAGGAACTGAAACTCAACTTTAAACTTTTTATTCTTAGTTTTTTATTTTGTAATGCCCATATGCATATAAATTTATACCATAATTTAATAAATACCTCTTATCATCGAAACAACTAAGTGATATTTTATTGATTTAATAACTTGCTATTGCATGGTTTTGACTGTGAATGGTTTTCATTAGACTTTCATTGTATGATGCGTTTGTCTGTTATTGAATAGTACGTCTTTGTAATTTTCATGTTTGAGTTCTTTCTTGATTACAATCTTTTTAATCCCTTTCGCTGTTTTACTGCATTGATAATTATCTTTTATCATGAATACATTTTACTTCTCTATCCTACGAGTTCATTAATTGGTATACCACCAGCTTTATCTTTGAATTTACCTATAACGTTTTTGTTCGATTTATTGAAAAATGGACTGTCTTCAAGATAAACGCTGTTGTTATTCATTAGTTTATTGAAGTCAATATAATGAATGAATCTTTTTTTTTATTTTTAATCGTAAATCAAGATATAATAGTAAATTTCGATAGTGAATAACATATTTTTCTTTATTGTTTAATGTTGGTGTAGGTTCCAGTTCTGTTCATATGTTTTTTGTTGTTTATGCGTCCAGCGGTTATACTATCCAGGCCCACGCGAACGGAACATGTGGGCATGAAGGTCGCCATGTTTTGGGGCGTTCTCTCTATAGTTTATGTCCAGTTTAGTTATCCATGTTTTATCGGACAGCCGACATCAGCAAACGTGTTTGTAAGTATTTTTCTAGGCTGTTCTGTATTTGCCTTTTTTCTGTATCAAAGTTTGCCTCTTTTGTATTTGTTTTCACTTAGAAACCGTGCCTATCGTGCTTGTTTGGTTAGTGAATGAATCGCATGAGTTTGACACCAAAGAGTTGTTCAGTGATTGTTGGCTGTAAAAGGATTATCTCGTGGTCGTCAAAGTTATAAAAACTGAAGGCAAAAAATCTGTGGATTTTGGCGGCTACATTAGTTTAAACACGAGCTCGATATCGACATGGAGGGGTGGCGAATGGTAAATCCGAGACTCGCTGAGACGCCGAGACCGTTGTTTCAAAATCCGAGATCGCGACCGCGGCTACGTTATAAAATCCGAGCCCGATGCGCGAGATCCAATGCTTGAAAAAACCGAGCCCGAGACTCAGTGCTAAAAATATCCGAATCACCTATCAAACAACAAACAAGGATGAGGAATGAGAATGCTTGGCAAAAGTATCCGAGACTCCGAGACCTCGAGGAAAAAAATCCGAGACTCCGAGACGGAAAAAGCACCAGTCAAACGAGACTTTGAGACTTCAACAAAAACTGCCGAGATTTCGAGACCGGACCAAAATTTTCCGAGACCCACGATTTTGAAGGTACCATTCGCCACCCCTACATGGATTCCGGTGCAAATAATGCGAGCGACGAATTGGTTGATCCTCTCGGCAAAGAGGCTGAACGAGTTGCAAGAATTTCATAACTGAAGAACACTAGAGCTGGTTTCAAGTCGGTACTGACAAAGAAGAGGAATGAAGTTTCTAAATTACTAGGAAATGAAACTGATATTGTCTGTTTAAAGAAGAAGATATCCGAGCTTACTCAAGCATTTAAGAATTTCAAGGGAGCTCATAATTTGTACACCTAGAGTCTGGTTGAGCTTAAGAGTATCAAGGAGCATATCAGAGTGCTTTCATTGCGAGTATGATGCTGTCAGTTGTTTGAAAGAAAGGTTAGCTTGTTGGATTTCAGAAATTGAGCATGGATATGTACATGTACCCCCACTTGGTTTAGATGTTACACCTGAAGATTCCATTAGTCAGACAGGTTCGGTCGGTCGATCTGAGATGAGTAGCAGCTCTGCGAGGCGAAAGTATGTAGACGAATCAGCGAAGCGAAGAGCGTTAGAAGCAAAGCTGAAATTATTTGAAGAGCAGCAAGCATTGGCAGAAAGAAAATTTCACCTGCAGCGGCAAGAAGAAATGTTGAAAATTAAGTCAGATTTAGTCCCAACGGTAGCTAGAGAACAGGTTTATGCTGAAGCGGATGCAATGGAGCTGTCGCACTTGTTCCCAAGCTCTGCGAAGTCTTATCGAAGGGAGGATTCCACCTAACTAAATGGTTGTGTAATTCTCCAAAGGTACTCGCAAGTACTCCCGAATCAGAGAAAGCCAGGTCTGTAAAGGATCTTGAGTTTGGAGACATGCCTGCTTAACGAGCACTTGGAGTGAAATGGGACCTAGAGTCATATACATTTGGATTCAGAGTGAAGATTAAAGAGAAACCCCCTACTCGTCGGGGGATGTTGTCGATTGTTAGCTCGGTGTATGACCCCCTAGGGTTTGCCAGCCCCTGTGTGCTACCTACCAAGGCTATCCTGCAAGACTTTTGTCGTCGACGGTTGAATTGGGATGATGTGGTCCCTGAAGAATGCTTAAAGCGCTGGCAGGAATGGCTCCGGGAACTTCCAAGACTTGAAAAGTTTCCATTGATCGCTGCGTCCAACCAAGTGGGTTTGGAAACATTACATCCTGTCAACTGCACCACTTTAGTGACGCATCACAAATCGGTTTTGGCGCAGTCGGTTACCATCGTTTGGTTGATGAAGTAGGTCGAATTAACTGTGCGTTTCTCATATCCAAGTCAAGGCTCGTTCCTCTGAAGACCATCACAATACCTCGATTGGAATTGTCCGCTGCGACCGTGGCAGTGAGACTCGACAAGATGATGAAACGGGAGCTGGAAATGACTGTTGACCAATCGTTCTCCTGGACAGATAGTACATCTGTACTTAAGTACATCGCGAACGATGACGTGAGATTTCATACCTTTGTAGCAAACAGATTGTCTCAGATCCATGACAGTACTACTCCTTCACAGAGGAGACATGTTTCGACAAAGTTGAACCCAGCAAATGATGTATCTAGGGGACTCGAGGTTGGCAGCCTACTCATGAATGCCCGTTGGAAGATGGATCCATCTTTTTTGTGGGAGACCGAAGACAAGTGGCCGAGCCTTCCAGGTGCAGAAGATCTCTCTACAGATGATCCGGAAGTCAAGAAAGTTGCGATGGTTGGTACCGTGCTTACAGATGTTGCTGTTCAAGTTGATAAAGTGTTAAAGAAGTTTTCATCATGGTACAATCTAAAGAAATTCGTTGCCTGGATTCTCAGGTACAAAGCCAAACTTCGCAAATTCTGTGCGCAAGTCAAGACAAAGTCAGTGAAGCTGACAGAGAAGTCCCCTGTTGAGCCGATGACTGTAGCTGAAATGAGAGAGGCTGAGCGAAGTATCGTCAAGTATGTACAAGAAAGACACTTCAAGGGAGAGATTGACTGCCTTAAGGGGATGCAAGTCAAGAAAAGTAGCAACATATTTGGCTTGAACCCCATTCTTGTTGATGGCATCCTCACAGTCGGTGGGCGGTTGTGTCGTGCTTCTCTGCCTCAAGACGCCAAACATCAAATTATTTTGCCAAAGGATCATCATGTTACAAACTTGATAGTTCGGCACTATCATATGATATCTGGTCACTCGGGAAGAGAGTATGTCCTGTCGCTTCTTCGGGGCAAGTTCTGGGTGATTGAAGCAAATTCTGCAGTTCGTAAGGTTTTCTCCAATTGTTTGACTGTCGATGACGCAAATTTCCCTTTCGTAAACGGTCCGTGCCATTTATAACGGTCGATGCCATTCTTGCTAACGGTCTATGCCTTTCATAACGGTCGTTGCCATTACTGCTTTCGACGAATCATGGGTAATAACGCGAAATCGCGTGATTTTCTGTTCAATTTGCCTTTGGCTATAAAAGGTAACAGGCCTAACACAAATCCTGCTCGTCGCTAAAAGCATTTTAGCCCAACTTTAGAATAGATCTACCCCAAGTATGTACCTGAGAGATTTTTCATTGCAGATCAAAATAAAGGTATAACAGGCCTGTTGTTCTAAATGTAGTCGATTCTTTGATCTTAGGAAAAAATCTCTAGCCGTGATACTGACAGGAGGATTTTACGCTTTCCAGAGCCGCTTAGAATATTTAATTATGCCGTCGTTTATTTCTTTGCTAGCTCTTGGCATAACAATGGAGTTTCTTTGGGTCACTTTAAAAGTTTTGCAAGATCAGTAGTAGCCGCTTATTTATGAATAAGTCGCTGCTTAGTATAAGTTCATTTCTCAGTCCGTGATTTAATGTGAGAGCAAGTCTACGGTTAGCATAACCTGCGGGTAGTGTTTCAACATCTCTCCTTCCTACTGCGCTGCGCAAGATGCTAACTTAAGTATCACAGCCTACACAACAATTACAAGCTTGTTGTACAACAGATAAAGTATTTCTCCCCTTTAGGGGGGAGGGGTATTCTCATATATAAGCTATATGGGTATGTGGCTGTGAAGGGTATGGTTTTCAATCAGTTTAGTCTAGCATAAGGTATAGAAATCAGAGAGTTTTGGTCTAGAATAGGGTATCATTTGCGGGCAACTAATCAGTGGTATTAAGAATTAAGTCTAGAATAGAAATTGAAACTCGGAAGAGAAAGAGCCTTCCCTAAACGGAGACAAGATCATCGTGGTAACATTGTTGTCAGATAGTTTTCCATTAAAATCACTACTAGTGATATTATTATATTTATATTTACCAAAATGAGAGCAGTCCCTCTCTTCGAGGCTTATGTGCTCTGGTCGCGGTCAAGTTCTTTTAAAAAGTTATTAATGCGTCAGCTGACAAACCCCACTCTTAAAAGAGTTAATATTGGGAGCTGTAGCCAACATGGCAGACAAATTGTTCCATTGTTTTATAGTTCTAGATAGGAAGCTGTACTGAAGGTAAGTTTTCTTCTCGTTAGGTATTCTATAGGATTTAGTATGAGTATTTCTGGAGTATCTCGTAAGTGGTATAAGTTCTTTAGAGAAGTCTACTTCGACTAAGCTATTTACAATTTTGTAAAACATAGTTAGTCAATTATCTGCTCTACGCTGAACCAGACTGCGCCAGCCAAGCTCATTCAGCATGGCGGTGACACTTGCTTCGCGGCTGTAGTTGTTGCAAACAAAGCGAGCTGCTCTCCTCTGCACCATCTCGATCTTATTTTGGTTCTCTTGAGTAAAAGGATCCCATACGGAGGATGCGTATTCGATTTTTGGTCGAACAAGGGTCTTATATGCGTTGGCTTTAATGTGTTTCTAATGGATTTGTAGATTTCGTCTAAGAAAGCCTGGTATAGGGTAAGGGCTTTGAGATATACCTACAGCGCCACTGTACAACTATAAAATAGCCATTCCTTGTGTGAGAAAATATCTTACATGCTTAAGAAATCAGCTAAAAAGCCTACAAAGAAACATAACTAATGATCAGATCGAAAATATACCATTGTTATTGGCTAACTCCCCAAGAGTTACTCCAAAAAAAACTCTTCTGTCGGTCAGTTAGTGGTACTGATGATTGTAGACTGTTGAGCGAATGCTTGCTATGATGGCTTTTTCCTCATAATTTTTAACTGCTCCTTTCGTCTTGGTATCCTTGTCCGTGATAACGAGAATGGGTTACAAGATCGAAAACGTGAATCTCACAAACCTGGGAAAAATGCTATACAATAACCAGGACTTCAGTGGTGCTATCGTGGACTGGGGGGAGGCAAATGCCTTTCAATTTTGATACATGTATACCGAACAGTAATACAATCCTACAAAAATGTTTTTTGCTGCGTGGCACTCACGGTTAATGATAATATTGAAATTCAGTTAAGACTGAGTGCCGAAAAAGAAACTGTGGTAAAGGCAGTCAGACGTTTCGGGCATAACACAAACACTGATGAAGGGGTTATCCCCGAAACGTCTGACTGTCTTTGTCACAGTCTCGTTTCTCACTTAGTCTTTAACTGAATTTCAATATTAGTAATACAATCCTGTCCGACCGCTTTAGCGCATAAGAAAACATGCAATTATTTTTCTACAAGTAGAATGCTGGGGAGCTGTGGAAGTTTTGGTACTAACGTTTAATAAACTAGAAATAGAGGAGTTCACGCTCTTTATAAGTTGCATCATGGGTAATCAGGGCAAGATGGCGGGAAATTCAAAGATTTGTATTGGAATTCAAAGCCAGCTAATTCTTCCTGATTTCATATATTTGACACTTTCTCTTTGAAAAGTGTAACTTACGAATTCAAAGAAACAAGACACTAAATCTGGAGTGCAAAGAAGTCCGTGATCAGTTTTTAGAAAACCTTGATTTCTCCATACATTTTCTGTAATTCGACAGTATCAAAATTACAGAAAATGTATGGGAAAATTGAGGTTTCTAAACACTGATCTTGGACTATTATGCACTCCAGATTCAGCTTATTGTGTCTTTGAATTCATAAGTTACACTTTTCAAAGAGAAAGTGTCAAATATATGAATCCAGGAAGAATTAGATGGCTTTGAATTCCAATACAAATCTTTGAATTTCCCGCCATCTTGCCCTGATTACCCATGATGCAACTTAGAGCGTGAACTCCTCTATACGCGTGTCTCGCAGAACCTCCCGAAGCTCGGGGTAGGTTGCGCCACCTTCGATCGAATTAAACTTTGGTGGCGTCTCGATTTGCGTATGAGGCTTTTCGCCATTCCACTTTGTCTTCTTTGAAACCAAAAACGTTGGTAGAAGGTCCTTTCTATGGTTCGCGTACCGTCTTTGCTTACCATGCTCCTATAGGCTTACATGAAGTAGTAGCACATTTCAAAAAAGTTCCCGGCGTTCCCATCTTCCTCTTTCGTTCATGGCATGCTAATCGATGCTACGGTCCACCACAACATTCTTTCTGGCGTTTTTCTTAAGGGTTTATCGTCGTATCTGGTTCGCTATGGAAGATGCTCACCCGCAGGAAGTAAGTTTGTGTATTACTATATATTTTTCTTCATTTTAGGCATCCTGGTTTAACTGGAGAGGTTGGGTTTGCTCGTCACACTGGATGACGTCTATTGAAGCTTTGTCGTGGTTTAGTTGCTAGGCAACTGCAGGACACCAACCCGATATATATAAATATATAAAGGCGACCGGAGATTCCATCGCCCTACAGCGATCCACGCGCGATTCCCACGCGAATCGAAAGACAAATTTATAAACCTCGATTTGAGAGGAATTAAAAATAAAGTTACAGTTGGTTAAAAAAAAATTATTAGTGCCCTATCTCGAATAAACCTCCCTCTCCTCCCTTCTCATTTACTCAAAATATTAAATAAGCGCCCGCGTATTCGAAGAAATACAGTCACTGCTGAGATGAGACAGATGAACCTGTGGAGTAGGATGTTACCAAATATGGTTATCAATAAAATACACACTTGAGCTATTGAGGAGATTTACTGACGGTAGATTAAAATATTGGACTTGTGGAGAGTTTGACTTGTTCTGGTTGCCTAACTCGCTCCAAAAAATGCTTATTTTTTTATGACGACGCAGAAAACAAAACACATTGAGATTAATGGTAGTCAGACTGGAAAGTGACCATTTTGTTTGTTTGCTTGCTGTGTTTAAGCTAGTCGATCGGGACGAGGGTTAACCACGCATTCTGTCAGTACTCTATCATATATCATTGTTGTTGTTTGCATTTCAGTTGCAAATACCGCAGCTTAAATCAAATGTGTAAGGCCCACCAGTAATAGCAGGTACTTACAGCGTATAGTCACTGTATAGTGCTTTTATTAAACCAAAATCTTCCATGGAAACTAACCTCTTGTAACTGAATAGCATGTCGTAAATAACAGGTTTATAGGAGTAACTAGTGATTGAAAGTAAACATTAGTATCGTAGAGTCATAAAATACCGTGAGATATCCCTTGTTATTTTTGACCCAGCCAATCACAACATCACTGCCGACCATTTGGCCAGAGCGAGTGGAGAATCCAAATCCAACCGATCCTGTGGTCTCCGCCTCCACGGCAAAGGAAACGCTTTCAGCATCCCAATCAATGGTCCATAAGAGCTCCATCTTCTCCTCTGCGTCCAGGACAGCATGATGAGCGTACTCCGAGAGCAGATCTGCGGAAACGGTGGAATGGAAAACGACGAGGGACAGGAGAAGAACTTGTACGGCCATCTTTTTCAAAAACATGTCATCACCGGCACCCAGCGATTCTTCTGAATATTTCAAACCTTGAATCAAAGAACACTTTTAATTAATATGTTTATTTTCTTGCTTTGTCAACCAAGCCAGATATCAGGAAGGTCTCTGAAGAGTCGCTTGGCAGCGACGAAACAACAGTTGTCAGACTAGCCATTACAGTTTTCACAAGTGTAATTTACAGCACACAAGTTATTCACAATCTACACAAGTCTGTCAACCAAGGTGCACAAATAACAATAATATAATAACAATCAGCATAGAAAATTGCACAAAGAACAAGTCCAAAGTTTTTGTTGCTTTTCGCGTGATTTTCAATACTTATTGTTATTGTAATTTCAACCCGTGAGGTATGTTTGAGCCTTTGACGTCACTTTCTCCCATTCACAGCCAACCCTTGGAACAAGGTTGATCAATGGCGGCCGTAAATTCTCGGAAATAAATGTTAAAATAAAATGACTTCTGATGTTCGTAATGGATTGAAATTTGGCAAAAGGAGTAAGAAAGTCTAATTGTACACGAAGATGTAAAAAACTGAAAATCAAAAATTTGATCATATCATAGGGGCACTTTAAATCATCGAATAAGGTGTATATAAAAACAAGCCCAACGAGATACGGTAAACTCTCTGAAAACAGAAGCCCCTGTAAGGCGGAAACCTCTCAAAGACGGATATCAATAGTATTATTGATACTATTGATATACTATTGAATGTCGGTACCAAGTTACTTCTGTTGAAAACTCCCAGTCCTCTCCTCAGAAGGTTCTTGTTGGAGTACCTCAAGGGAGCATCCTTGGTCCCCTCCTATTTCTCATCTATGTTAATGATCTCCCAAACTGCCCAGAACACTGCCAAGTAATTATGTATGCTGATGATACTGTGATATACTTTTGTGGACAATACTGTCAAGATGTTGAATACTATCTTAATTTCGACCTTGCCAATTTGGCCGAATGGTTCAGCAGTAACTACTTGACCTTAAACATATCGAAATCAAAGTTTTTATTGTTTGGCAGCAATCGTAAGTTACAAACCTGCCAAGGTATAAATATTACCATAGATGATGAAAACTTAGAGAGCGCAGAGTCAATGAAATATCTTGGTGTGATCATTAACAAGAGCATGAAATGGAATGAACACATCGAATCACTAACTGCCAAACTAAATCAAAGGATCGGTTTATTGAAACGGGTTAAACATCTTCTGCCTCTGGAAGCGCGAGTCACTTTATACAACTCTCTGATAATCCCTCTTTTCGATTATGCTGACACCATCTGGGGAGACAGAGATAACATTGTACTGATGGACGATTTGCAGATCCTTCAAAACAAAGCTGCAAAAGTTATCCTCGATTTGCCAAACTACGCTTCGTCCACAGATGCTCTTAAAACACTCGGCTGGCCAACCTTACTAAAACGCCGCCTTGTGCATAGATACATTACTTTTTTTAAGTATATTCATGGAATCATAGATTTTAATTTTAACATCTTAAGAAACTCTGACGTTCACGCTTATAACACTAGACGAAAAAACGACTTTCGTCTTCCTTCTGTGAAAAGGAACTACGGAAGACAGACTTTTTTATACAAAGGTGTTAAAGAATGGAACGATTTAGACTTATCTTTTAAAGAAACTAATTCCATTCTACTTTTTAAGCAAAAAGTCAAAAACTACATGTATTCTTTTAAATCTAATTAGCTCTAAGAATCACCTTTTTTACTAAGATTTTTACAACTTACATGTGTTTATAGTTTTTAGTGCATTATATATTCTTAGCGTAATTTTGTAATTTTTTTAATATTTTAACTTAGTTTTTAAACATTTTTATTTAACAGGGCCTCGCAGAATACCACTACAACAGTGAAGTGAGCTCCCTGTATAAAGATTGTTATTATTATTATTATTATTATTATTATTATTATTATTGGCTAGTTTTTGATAAATTTCACTTGTCCGTCTGTAACTTAACTCTCTATATGGCGGACACCACTCTGAGGTGGACAGCTTGAGCTGAAACTAAAGGGAGTTCGGTTTAGAGAGAGTTTACTGTAGTAAATCAAAGGACGCTAAGAGCCATCTCGTGAATACGAAACAACTAGGTTAATTTTAGTTGTTCTTGATGTTTTGTTTCAGCCAGCAATGGCCCTGTCACACTATTGCGTATCGTACTAGCGTATGCCAGCGTATGAAAATTATCACTCATACGCTCGTATACCGGCTGACATATGCTAGGGGTACGTTAGGCATAGGTTGTATACATTTCAAGCACGGTCGCATACGGTAGCATACGCTGGCATACGGCGAGGCAGAAAAAAAAGTTTTAAGCATGCTTTAAAATTTTGTGGGTATTCGGACGTATGGTTTATACGCTAAGCATACGCTAGGCATACGCTGAATACGCGAGAGTTACGCTAGAGGTACGTTACCCTTAGGTCAACTACGCTGGTCAAACGCTGTATTTTCAAGGGCATTTTGTGCGTTTGAAAATTATTTTATGAATTTTTATACGAAACTCATACGTTTCTCTCGTACGTAATAGTGTCACGGGACCTTAAGGTAGTAAACCAAATAAAAACCATTGAAATCCGCAATGAGTTAACACTTATAAGCGGGAAGGGGTCAATTCCTAGCAGAGACGCGCGAGAATACACGCTTTCGGCGCTTCATGCCTTTGCTAGCAGCGGGCAATGATTCAAGCGACCAAGCCTAGAACAAAGAGCGAAAATAAAAACAGTATTAATAAATGATAAATGTTAACTTGCCGTTTCAATTGCATTTGCAGTTTTCAAATAAGCGTATACATGCCGAAATCTTGATTAAATCTTTATTATGCGGTATGTATAAAAAGTGTTCTCTGTTAGTACTGAAAATAGTAACGTACAATATTTACATTGATACTTCCAAAATTAAAGTGATATCCATTGACGAATACACTCGCGTAATCTAAACTATGACCAAATCTAACCTCTGATCATGCCAGAAGCACGGGCACCTCGATTCATTTCTATTTTCCATTTTTTTTTTTAATCTTGGGATTTCCGCTATTGTTGTTTATCCATATAATTAACAAATCGACCGCATTTTTCCATGGTCTATACTCTCATCGACCATAGAAATGACGCCATAAAATGTTCAAAACTCAAGTGGAACCACGAGCCGTTAGGCGAGTGGTTTCACTGAGTATAGACCATGGAAAAATGCGGTCGATTTGTTTTTTACAATAACAAACTTGAATAACTGCGACCGCCGAGCAAACGAGTTGCGGGAATCATTTTAGAAAATCAAGATAAACAACCTAACACTGACAAACTGCTGCAAAATGTTTTTGCGTGGGGAATAATTAAAGCCTTAACTTTTTATGTGAATAAATTATGTAACGTAAAAGGCTCACACAAAAATTCTCTTCAGCTTAAATCATCGCTAGAATCTTTTAATATAAATTTTAACATAGCAAAACAAAGAGCCGTTATTCGGCAAATTTTAGAGAACCACGCTCGGCGATAATCGCAAAATAGAGCACAATAACCTCACACAAAGTCAAATATAAAATAACTAGGCACAGATAACAAAGCTAACCTTTTTCAAATTTGAAATATCTTCGAATACTCAGATGAATCTTTGTTCCAAGTTGTTTTCGGCTCAGTTTTAGTTCTTTCGGGCGCCGGCGACTGATTCCGTGGATTTTCCCGTGAATCTACGACAAGTTGTTTGTCCTTTTTGCTTCGCACTTAATTCCAGGCAAGTTTAGCTGATTGTAAATTAAATTTAACTGACGACAGAGCATTCTTTATATTGAAGAATTCCAGTTTTAAGTGCATTTAAAATTATTAATAAATAATCTTTAAACATGGTACCTTCCGTCGCTAGAGTGGTTTGCAGAACGGTTCTAACACTGCCGCGTCTTACATTTGATTTACTGGATAGGGCACTTGTCTTTTCTAGTCCTTTTCTTCAAGAATATATTAAATGAACCTATTCAGTCTGTAACCGATCCTTTTTTGTAGTCACGTTTTGTAATCATGTTATGCTGCCGTTGATATGTATATTTCTTCTAGCAAAATACAGAATGTATGAAATGGAAGCAGTTTTACGTTTTTGAAGTCAATTGGTTACAAGAGGAAGTTTAGGAGAACGACAACTGAATAGCCAGACAAACAAGAGCCGAAGGCTATTTTAAAATCTTTTGGCATTATTACATTAATACTAGCAGTAATCACAATGGAGACGCGTTTGAAGGAATTTCCGGCGGAAATGAGCCCCTGAAAAAAACCAATAGGGGCGGCCATTTGGAAGACCGTCTACCAAAAAATCTCAAATTTGACTCCAACACGAAATTAGGATAGCGTTCTTCGAACGCAATTATTCCAAAATATCATGTTGTGAGGGTGGAATAAAAGATATTTTAGGGGACGGTAACGTATTGGAACAGTTATACGATTTCAGGGTAAAGACATAGAGCTAAGGTAAATTCTCGGCTCGATACTTACTATACTTAAAGGATACCATCTTTAAATTTATGAAGAATTATTGCTTTAGAGTGGAGTTTGCTGGTGAAATATAGTTGCGTACGCATAAGGAAACCGTTTTTCAAGGTCATGCGAAAATCGATCAAACAATCAGATCGTTTTTAAAGAAGCATTTGCATATTAGCGCGTGCAATATTCATTGACAGAAGTTCTAGGTCCCCCATCAAATCACATGCAAAACACTATGAATAGGCTAATTTCGATAAATTAAAATTCTACCTTGATTCCTAGGCTTAGGGGAATAAAGCAAAATAAATTAGTTTTTCATCCCTGAATCTTCGAGGTCTGCCAGAGGTTGTCTTAAAAAGGCATATTTACTCGTGCAGTGCCACATTGGACTAGCTTGGTAGCGTGATTTACCTTTTAGTAAATTCCAATAAAAAGTCCCAAGAAAGCAAAGACCTTTGTTACCTTTAAAGTGAGGTACGAAGAACGACACCGCAAACGCGGCTTTTCCAAGAAAAAATTAAGCTAACTTCTCGTGGAAGCAATGTGTGGAGTGTTACTTCTCGACTTCAGCGTCTTTCAAATAAAATTAATGTGATGTACTGCATAGGGCACTCATCTTTTCATGTCCTTTCAGGGTATTTTTAAAGAAAACATTAAATGAGCCTATTTTCGTAACCAATAACGTCATTTTAATCATGTTTTGAAATTAAGTCATGGCTTCGAGCAAAATACAGAATACAGAATATTCAAAATACAGATTTATTTGGTTTTACATGTTTCTATAAAGTTTTTAATATGGCAACAAGAGGTAGTTTGAGAGAACGAAAAATTGCTATAGAAACACGAGTCGAAGGCTATTTGGAAATTTTCGAGCGCTTTCGCGGCCTTCCGTCAGAACCAATCGAATCTCTTACGATGGCCAATTTACCTTATCAACTGGTACGAAACTTTCCTGTTTCATTCCTCCACCGACGCAGGACCACAGCTTCTTTAGAAACGGTAATCTCTTGATTATTTCGAGTTCTCCACGCCGATTGAAAGCTAAATAAGTATTTCAATTTTGGGATCTCTGCTGCTGTTCTATAAATCCATACATGTAGACCGACAACCACAGAATGATTTGTGGGTTTTTTGCATAAATTACACCGGAGCAAACAGAATTCAGTTATAATGAAAGGAAAAATCGAAACGATTTGTATCAATACACCTGTTTAAGAATAAGCTGTCTTTACTCTGCTTTGTAGGCTAAGTACACAACTTAATTGCAGTCAAGATAGGCTCGTTATATTGGGATTAAAAACTTGTTCGTTTGTGATGTATCCAGCTTTCTTTTAACTGTACCTAGAATGATGCCGATCGGTCAACCCGGGTTAGTATAAATACAACACTATTTTTTAAAAGGTCTGGATAGCAGCAGGCAAGTTATAAGTGTAAGAAAACCGACAACAGTTTTGATTTTTAAAGACAGCTCTTCTGTTGTGTATGTGCCACGTAAATAGGCCATTTGCACGATGACGTCATTTGACTACTACTACCAGAATCCTTCAGTTTTTTGTTTTGTAGTACAAATTAGGGCTTTTGTTATTTAAACCGCACTGGGATTACAAAATTTAAATAAGAAAGGAAAAACGAAATGAATTCTGGTAGTAGTAGTCAAATGACGTCATCGTGCAAATGGCCTATTTAAAACTTACTCATTGTCACGTATTCATTAAATATTTTGCAGTAACTGATATAGTAAAATAATTTCACTACAAACAATAGTCCTGGGCGCGGGGACTAAGTTATGGGAAGATACCCGCGACTGCCAGGACAAGATGTGAGACAAATGTAGGGGGCGAGGCCGACCGCCACCAGGGGAGGTGGGAGGGTCGAAACGTAACCGTATTCGCCCTGAACTCCGTTAAACTGACCACGAGGTGAATGAAAAGACCGATATTTGAGGCGGAGGCCGCAAAGCATCATGCCGAGAGCGCGCAAGAGCAGCCCGCCGGAATTTAGGGAACTCAGTCTCTTCCGCGCAATGGGCTAATTAAGTATGCAGTGAGAATAGTTTTTTTTTTCTCATTAGCATTTCTATGTACTTATTATTAATTCAACTTTGTACTTAACGATTTAAAACAGAAGACGACAGTAGAGCTGTCGAAAACAAGTCACTATTGTTCTTGTAACTCGATTTACACCGAGGATTTAACTTACAGCGGTTACAAATAATACGCGACCCGCCGCCTTCAAAAGAGGCGGATAAAGTCGAGTTTTAGTGGACGTCAATCCAAGAAAAGCCTGACAGGATTTTTTCTTTTAAGTAAACAGAGCTAAAATATCGACAATTTTACCGCAAAGAAAAGTTAGTCGAGAGAGTGAGGGGGGGGGGGGGGGGGGACTCCGGCTGTACCTTTACCAAAATGGTCTCGATACTGAAGTGAACAGTCTCCGTCGGGGACCGAAAACAACGAAACTATAGAGCGAAAAAGTTTACTTGTTTATTGACTATCATGCGCTATCCGGCACCCACTGATTGACCCGGGTAGACTATGAGTAGTCTCTCTTTCCCAGCTTAGTCCGTCGAGCGAGAAACGAAAAAACTTTAGCGAGCGGATCATGGCCACGCGAGCCTGCCTCGCCCCCAGTTTCGTGCGGCCATTATCCGCTAGACTAAGGTGGGAAAGAGAGACTGCTCGTAATCTTGACCCGGATCAAAACTCTCACCGCAGCTATCATCATTTTTATATTGACCAATTAGCAAGCACTGACTAGTGTATGTGGTTTAATAAAGAATCCGAGAAAGAAAAACTTCAGTGGGCGTTATATTTCAGTTGAGCAGATATTTTTACTGTTTTCCTACAATAGGCGAGAATATCAGCAATATGCTAAGGTTTGAAAAGAGGTGTGATAATTGCCTACACCTTCAGTATTTAAGATGAAATCACGATGTGGCAGCTAACTTAAAACAAACACAAGTTTACTTTATTCCTTAGCTAATGCCATTTTTCCGCTTTCGGCTGTAAGTTGAATTCTACGTGACTGAGAATGCGTAAGCGAATGTCAGAAATAATCGCAATTGACGGAAGTGGTACTATAACGTGTGTTTAATCACCCTTAATAAATCTCCCCTTACGGTCATTCCCACAAGCATTTATGTGCACTCGGATAAACTGGAATAACAGTATCCCAAAATGTATCGTCACACACATATCGTTCAGTATTTGTTTTTCAACAAATTTTGAACAGTTTGACTCGAATTGATTTGTTGAATTGCTTGATTTTTTTCTAATTTTTCCCTTTAACATGTTGCTTGTTACCCTTCGCGCGCACTCGCTCTCCACCATGTCATTAAAAAAATATCAGAGGGCCCTAAGAGCCATCTCGTCAATACTAAATAACGTAAGGTTAATTTTAGTTGTTCTTGATGTTTTGCAATTAATTAGTTTCAAGCTTTTGATAATCCTTTAACTTCAAAAAATGAACCATTGTTTCAGCCAGCAAGGAATTAGACCGTACAAAAACCCTTGTAATCCGTAGTAAACACTTAAAAGCGGAGGCGAGGAGGGGAGGAAGGGGTCATTCGGCGTCGACGAAGAAGACGCTTCCTAATCAGGGATTCATTTAGTAAAACTTTTACAAGTGTAATTTATGTGTAGCTATTGTTTTCAACCTCTGAAACATTGGCTACACTTGTAAATTACACTTGTAAAAGTTTCATTGAATTGACCCCGGGTGTTGATTTTCCTGTGTCATTCGTTTGTGGGCTACCTATGCCTGTTCCAAGCGGAACCGATCGAGAAAAAGGGATGTTTGTTCCATCTGCACCATCTGGAAACGTCAGAATAGTATCCAGCATGCTCAGCGCGTTTAAAAGGAAACTGCGCGCCCTGCGCGCGCGCCTTCTTTGCTACTTCGTGCTTCGAAATCTAAATGTTCCGTAGGTAAGACTTATGAAAGCTTGATCAAGAAAGTATTTACTATATTTGGAGTACTATGCAGCATTTGCAACGCCTGATGTCTAAGCTGCAACCAACTTTAAGCGGCCTATGATGTCGTGCTGCTCGGAATCTAGCGAAGTCTTTGATCAACAAACCAGATATGAACCGATCCATAGCGATCGTACTCTGATCCATTGCGGACAGAAAAACAAACCAAATGAAACGAGTTGTTGTACTCGGCACAAATCAAATGAAACATGTCGTTCTACTCGATGGCCATTGAGCCTACTGACCCGTTGCGATAAAACGGAGTCATTGTACTCGCAAAATGATCCATTGTGGTCACAAACCAAATAAACCGAGTCAGTGTACAGTTGAATTAAGGTAACTCAAACCGTCGATAAATCAAACCTCCCGCTAACTTGAAGTGATTTCGTTTTCCCTTCAGATCATTTTATCTCGTGAGTACGCGAAGCGTTGAACGAGATGTAGTATACAGGGACAGATATGCAAATTTTTTATCTCGTGAATACGTAAAGCGTTGAACGAGATACAGTATACAGGGACAGATATGCAAATTTTTTATCTCGTGAATACACGAAGCGTTGAACGAGATATAGTATACAGGGACAGATATGCAATTTTTTTATCTCGTGAATACGTGAAGCGTTGAACGAGATATAGTATACGGGCACAGATATGCAAATTCTTTATTTCGTGAATACACGAAGCGTTGAACGAGATACAGTATACAGGGACAGATATGCAAATGTTTTATCTCGTGAATACGCAAAGCGTTGAAAGAGATATAGTATACAGGGACAGATATGCAAATTTTTATCTCGTGAATACGCAAAGCGTTGAACGAGATGTACATGTAGTATACGGGCACAGATATGCAAATTTTCACTCTTTCCATCATCAGTGTCCTTTTTTTATTTCCCTAGTGTATTGGGCTGTAAAAGGTGATTGCTGCAACTCAATACGTTGCGTGACTTTGCGTAGAAACAGTCAAAGAATTGATGATCAACTCACGTGTGAAATAAGTTATATAACATCCTCTCACGTGTCACGAAGTGAGTTCGGTATTATGTAATGTATCGCTTTAGACAATGCATATTAAAGTCACGCTGATGTTTTCTTATTTGTAAACTTAAAACGCTTATTTGTACACTGCAAATGGAATCAAAATGGCAAAATAACATTTATCATTTTACTGATTTTTTTTTTTCACTCTTTTCCTGCTCGCAAAGGCATGAAGCGGCGAAAGCGTGGATTCTCGCGGGTGTCTGCTAGCGAATAGGCCATTTCCGAGTTGCCTTTAGCCTCTCTATGAAAATGGAACCGATCTGGTTCTTCCGGCTCCGATTCCGTCGAGCTTTTGACTCCGCTTACGACTCCGATTTTTGATTTTCACTAGGTCGGAAGCGCTCTTACGACTCCGACTCCAACTCCGACTCCGTCGCCAGTGAAAACCAGCCTTAAGAAATGTACTGATTACTCGATATTCGTTTTTCAGGTACAAAAGAGTTTGTCTAATACTGAAGTAGAAAACATCTCCAGTTTCGAAAAGCTCAATTGAAACTGGAACTGTTAACTGGCTGGACTCGTGTTTTCCGACACTCATGAAAGAAACCGTCTTCGCTCTGATGCAAATCCCTTCCAAAATGACTAAAGAAAGACACGGACACACAGGTAAGTCCTTTTTTAATGATATAATACATACTGTGTTATTTCAACAGTTCAAATAACACTTCCCACGCCCTTTCGAGTAAAACAAATGATGAGTCAATAGTAAGTTACTATATTATAATTCACACAATTGTGATATTGTCGGCTCTAATAACTATCACTGAAGTGATTACTTCATTTGAGAAAGAAACCAAATTATTTATTACAAAAATTATAACCCTTAACACTTTCTCATTTAGCACTACCATTAAATTAAGCAGTGCCATTAAATTTAGGAGGCCTTAAAAATGTCTTGCGGTTTCTTTTAAATCACCTCGCATGTGTAAAAGAAAACAAAAGAAAAGAAATGAAATGAAAAGGATGAAAAATAAAGCCTCGATAAAAGTCTACACGCCACCCGCTTTTGTTTCAAAAGTATTGAAAATTTTCTGGTGGGAACTAAGAGCCGCGATCAGCTGTCTTGTTTCGCTATATTGCACACAAGCTTTGTAAGGGGTATTGACTGATGCGTGTCGTACGGTGCCTTAAGTCATATTTCCTAGCGCGTAGGTCAATAAACGCTAAGAGAGGCTTTTTTATTCAACGATCTCATTACAGTTTGTCTTATACTTAAGTAGAAAATAAATTTTAAGCTAAGGGGGGTTTCAAAACAAATATTTCAAAAACATTTTTTTTTCAGCGTGTTGCCAATCATGATCAAGTTCCCAAAATGTTTGCAGATTGAAATTCTACATACTTATCTCTGCTACAACAATTTTATTTTAGGAAACCTATAATTTGTCTATTCATTCATTATTTTTATTTATTAATAATCAGTAAAAAGAGAATTACTAGTAGTCCTAGGTGCAATCTATGTAGAGGAACGCTCGAAAATCATGGATATAGCGAGTGTTAAGAATTCTTAACGTAAGTCGGGTTGCAGTTCAATCAATTTCCATCTGAATTAAATGTGACAGGAGTCAATTATTTTATGATCCTAGCTTGTGTCACCCAATCAGCAGTGAGGTTTTCGTTGCGCGGGTTTTCGTGCTGTTTATGAAGTTCACATGACAACTTGGACGTCATAATAAAGATAGGCAGTGATAATAAAATATGAATTGCAAAACTTTGTTTCATTTTATTCCATCTGCAAATATTGTTAAGCAACAGTAGTTTGGGTAAATGAACGTCAAAGGTCAAAGTGACAAAAAAGTTTTTGGTAGATCGAAAAAAAGGAACCTCCAGTGTTCCACAGCCGTTGGTTTAAAATGGCAAAAGTGATGATAGTTTTATTTTTGCAGATCTGCTGGCTTTCCTATTTAAGGATTTCTGCGCAAAGCGGTATGTCATGGATATTTCGACCAAAGATATTTGTCAGTAAATTTGTGGCTAGACGAACCTTTTATAAGCAACAAAACCAAGTGTCAAACATTTCTCTTTTCCGTTTAAGGTGACTGCCGTACATTGCAATTCAAGTCTGCTATGGTAGGGCATTATCTTCACAGTCACGTGTTTAAAAGCATTAAGGTGCAGAAAGAAAGCCAATGTGTTGCAAAGTGTTATGTTGAGAGTAACTGTGTATCGTTTAACGTTGTGCCGTCGCTTGTGGACAAAACACTGATGTGCGAGTTGAGCAACTCGGATCATGAAATGCATCCAGATACACTACTACGTCAATTTGGATCCATATATCAACCATTTGAGGTAAGTTTATTGAAGCCACATTCTACAATTATCTCTGAAAAAAAATACTAGAGATAAATGAAATCGCAGAAACAGGGTTACTGTTTGACAGCTGAGCTCAATTAAAATTCGTCAATTAGATTTCTACAAAAAATGTGGTTTAAGAATGACTCGCAAAATTTGCATGACGATTTTATCTGTGTTGACATAATTCTATCAGTCGATTCCTTTAAATTGGAAAAAATTACCGTTTAATATATACGCCGGGTCAGTGAGGCCGAGTTCGGTACATTCTTTGCAATAATTGATATTGAGAAATACTGATAATAATAAAAAAATCCCTGACTTACAACGCGATGTCAATTGCACCTTCTCTCACTAAGTCCGATTTGGTGGATCTACCAATTCATCTGGTTCAATGTTTTACCTAGCTCAACCACCCAAAGAAAAAGAACTTGATCACTCGAAATTGGTCACTCGTCGTTGTGGCTCAAAATCTAAAAAATTAGGAAGCGGAACGCGAAGGGCGAGAGCAAGATAAATGATCTCATATTGGTTAATATACACAACTGACTTGTCTTCATTGAAATAAGACCTTTTTGATGAAGTGATTTTATAGGATCTTACCATGTTAGCTTTTATTTTACTTTAGAACGCTTGCTTGAAGATTCCTTGCCCGCCGAATTCAACATGTCAAAATGGATTCACTGATAAAGGATACAGATGCATTAAAAACGAAGAGAAAACGCAAGGTACTTATGGAAATTTATTGTAAATATTAATAGTGAAAGTACTGATTGGAGTGTAATTTTAGGCATAGTCAATAAAGTGCAATGGTTATGAAACCTGAGAAATATCTTTGTTCGATGTTTTTGTTATTGTTTTTCGGCCTTGACCGTGCACAACACAATAGATGTTGATCTTTTGTTCGAGCAACTGACCAATGGAAATGGGACTATTATTCAGTCATAGCGTGTGATCAAAAAACAAAAGATGTGCACGGTCAGGTAAGGTTCAACGAAAATTGTAACTCCTTTGTTATCGCCATTGAAGTCTGCAAGGTTTCATAACCAGTCCCTCGAGTAACTATGTTTTAGGCAACTGGAGGGTATCTAAGAGGGCTCGCCTTTTTCAGAGGCACACAACCCTGAATTTCAACGACTATTACTTGACTTTTAGAGCTGCAAGGGGTTACCTACTTTACTCATTTACTAGAGATTTAAAGTGGTTTGATTGACATCAGTGTTACTATAGCAGTGGAAACATGACGTCACGTTATAAATGGGTTCTTTTCTCGACATCTGCACCCGAACTTTTATATGAATAAATAACCTATAACCTGCCACTCAAAGTGAAGTAATGGGAGGTGTGAAAAACTAATGAAATCATGAATGACTACCGTTGAACGGTATGAAGTAATATTTCAAACAAAAATTCAAGTGTTTCAATGCGATTTCAAACAACGAGAAAACTATTAAAACACGAGAGGCGAAGCCCCATGTGCTTTATTGTTTCGAGTTGTTTGTAATCGTAACGAAACACGCATAATGAGTGTTTGAAATAACTTCTCTTACGAATGAAATAGAAAGAATTGTTTTATTCTTAATGATCACTTTGGAATGCTGTTGTGCATTACATAATCGGCCATGTTCACGCAAAAACTTCACAAAGACTGCAGAAACAATCGCTGCTTATTTACATATAACACTTAAAGCATTAGGCCGGTTTACACTAGGGACCAAAGTGCATTTGAAGTGCACTTGAAAATCAAGTAAACAAAAGATTTTCAGGTATGATTGCCCACAGCGTGTGTGTTTGGATGCAAATTAATTCAGCAAAAAATCGTCTCAGAGCCTGGTGTAAAACCATGCTCACTTTTCGTTATTTTTTTGGGAAATTTTTCGTGCTCGTCTAAATGTGGTCTTTTTGATTGGCTAAGCCTGAGAATTAGACTACAACATTTTTTCTCAACGTAGAATTTTTTACCCTGAGTCGGCTTGAAATACGCCTTCCAATACAACAGCTAAAGTAAAACTTCAAATCCTGCTTGACAGTCTTTTTGAAGTCGCCCATGACTCCAGAATCGTAAAGTAAAACGCTGAGAGCTCGTTCCCTGTGGAATTCAAAGTTGCGCGCCCACGTGCTTTTAGCAGCACGGCTGTACTGTCATTGGTCAAGTGCATTCCCAAGTAAGGGGTAGACCTTACTTGCGAGTACGAGCAGTCATCAAACATCTTTTGCGAGCAGCGAGCACTTTATAAGAAACAACAGGCGAGCAGCGAGCACTTCGTAAATTTTCCATACTGTTTTACTTGTATTATTATAATGAAAAATTTCATTTCTGAGAGCCACCTCTCCCACGTTATTCAAATCAGAATTTATATGCCCCATCCTTTCAATCCGTAGACGCCCTGTGATCTATTGCTCTCCGACTCTTCCGATTGATTAGTATATTGATGGCATTTGACAGAACATTTATTTCTGCACCAAGAAACCTACAAAGCACGATTTACGAAATTTCGAGCAATCAGCAAATTTTAACGAGAATCCGGGCATGCGAGCAATTGCGAAAATTTTGCGAGCACGAGCAAGCGAGCACTTGTCTAAATTTTGCGAGCAAATCGAGCAAAGGCCACAGCACTTGCAAATGTTAAAGGACCATTCGATACCCTTCTTTTTGTTTTACGCATATCGCCACGGCAACAAAGAAACAAAACGTGCGGTCATTAAAACGTTCGCCCACCAAGTACGCGAGCTACACTTGGGTGATCCCTCACAAACCAACAGGACGTGCCATTCAAAAAGACGTTTTTGAAAAAAGAAAAAGGATGGAAATATGGAGCTTATAGAAAACGAACTACTGCAAATTATTTAACTTTTAAATTACATTCAGCTAATATTAAGTTTTCCTTCTGATACATTTCGCAAAGAGATTTAAACGTGTAAATAAATTAGATGAGTGCCATTGAAACGTAAGTCAGACTTAGAAAACGCTCTCAGAAAGGAGTTCACATTACAAGTACGTACCAAGTGCACTTCAAGTGCACATAAGAGCCCCAGTGAGAACCGGCCTATTGTTTTTTGGCCAACAGTCTCATGTAAAAACGGAGTTCATTATTGTTTATAATGCAATGACATTCTAAACAATTGCTGGCTGAGTTCACAATCCGCTAGTTCAATTTACACTTCTTCGTTGACAAGGCGCACTCAACATCAAGGTTTCGACTGCCCAAAACTGCGGGTGAAGAAATATGCTGCGAGCGAGCTTTACCGAAAAGCACAAAATACAAAAACAAGTAGGCTGCTAGTATTTTTAGGAGTGGCACGGCTCGTAGACGTTAGCGGAATTTATAAAGATTACCATAGTTCCGCTCCTGACGAGATAGCGAGGAGGGTAGCTTCTCGATATATCAACAACGAAATGCCGAATACAACAATACCTCGTTAATTCTTTTTATCCATTGTTGCGGTATTTTTTTTTTCTTTTGTATTGAATCGCTTTATAGAATATTCATAGACTGAAAACTCATTGTTGTTGATATATAGAGAAAGGGCCGCGAGGAGTGATGAGGGAAAGGTTTCTTTTGGCAACTTCAATAATTGCGCAGTTAATTCTTATTTTACAAACAACCAATACATTTTTGGAGTTCAATAGAGCAGTTTTTTAATTGAGTGTCGAAAGTAATTACACAATTGCTTTGGTTTTGCATTGCTACGCTTTGTGATTGGCTAAGAAAATCTCGCGCCACTTTCTCAACCAATGAGAAGTAAAATCAAAACCAATCGTGACTTGCTCGCACGCGTTTTCCCGCGCTTGGCGCCGCCGACATGTAATTGCTTCGAGCTCTGATTTGTTCATTGGATTGTTTACGACTGCTGTGATTGGTCAGAGTAATTACTTTGGTTTTGGTTTTACCACACTCAATTGAAAACTGCTTTATTGTAATGAAATGCTAATAAAACCAGTTTTTGGCTGTGTTGTTGATTGATGAATATGCAGATTAAAGGGGCAGTATCACGAGGTTCCACGCGCGGCACTGTTCACCATTCTTGCACCGGAATTTTGGACATATCACTGTTAAAAGTGATTTTTTTTCTTTCTTCCGGCTATCAAAACGGATTTTTTGATTCAACAAATACCTCTACTTCTCGACGGCCTTTTTGAATTTGCGGAATCAAACTTGAAAACGTGGGCCGACGTTTTCAAGTTTCGACCTCGTGATACTGCCCCTTTAAGAACAACTTTCGTCCATGTGTTTGAAATTGTTCTCACACTGCTAGCAGCTAAAGCTGGGGTTTTATTGGGTATCAAAACTCGTGTAGCTGACCACTTGCAATAATCCTATTGACTTACAACCTTGTGAATAATTAATGAATTTAAGAAAATTGGTGACAAGGATAGTTTTTTATTAAGTGGGTGCGTGCTTTCTTTTTAGTTGCTTCGAGTCAAGCGCCACAGGCTACTCAAGAGCTACAGGCCACTCAAAAACCACAGACAAGCCAGGCACCACAAACCAGCCAACAACAATCAACACAGACCACCCAAACGTCACAGACCACCCTAAGGATACAGAAGGGCCAAACACAGCTCATCACTCAAAGACGGCAGACAACCACCCACGCTCCATAGACCACCCAACCAAGCTCATGGTGCACTGAAACATGCGGCATAGTCAAAGGGAAAATCGTGATCCTGAAGGCGAGGCTCCATTTCAAGTGTATTGCAACATGGCAGAGGAGGCATTGGAGTGAAGTTGTCAATCGTGACACCGAGAACAGAACACATGAAACTGGTTGCAGTACTGATGGATGCTATTCACGTGACGTAAACTAAAACAGTGTCAGTCTCTCCCAGCTGACAGCTTTAGCAGATATGTCAACTTACTGTGATCAGCTTATCAGTTACGAATATAAAAGTTAGAAACTATTTCCAACCTTGGTGGGTGGCTCGTCTGGGACTGATAATGGACCACTGGGGTTGATCTAGTAAATATGGTTGGTGTGGTTGTGCAGTTTCCGTCAAGTGTAACTTTGACATAGATGATAAGTTGTGGCATAGGGATGGCGGGCTGCTTTTCGCCAAGGCTTTTCTGACAGTTTCTCACTTGAACCTGTTTGTTGACACGGGAATGGACGACGAGGAAGGTTATCACACCTTAATGTGAAAATCGACATGCCACTGAATGACGTGAATCTACATTCTGGTTTAATTTCCACTGAATGACGTGAATCTACATTCTGGTTTAATTGTTTTATTTGAAATCAAGTTACTTTTTGTTTCACAAATTTGAACCCAAATGATCAATTTATTGTGAGCATTCACTCTCCGACAAACTCAATCCACCCTCCTTTTGATTTCCTTTCTGCCCCCTTTCGTTTTCGATAACCAAGATATCAAACACCCTGTGATTGGATAATTTTACTGATTGTTCTTTTAGACGGATACGTCAACCTTCGGGACCGAAAACAGGGGTAACGGAAGGATAAGTTAGCTGCCTGTACCTCTACGAATATTCAAGCTGTAACAATCAATTTAAATAGTGTGAAGTTGTCATAAACTTTTCTAACTTTGGAATTAGCGTCATAACTCCAAGATATTCGGCCATCTATGTTCTCATTTGTCGATGTCACGTAATCAAATCGGTTAGATAAACTTAAAGGTAACCAAAATGAGGAATTGTTTACTGACTGAAAAATAAAACGTATTTGAAATGGAGAATAAAATTTTTGCTTTATTCGCTTTCTTACCAATTTTATTGGTTAAAAAAAACACACACACATTTACTTCAATAATCACAAACTAAAATTAGTCCAAACAACGCGAAGGGTGACCAAAATTCACAGAAAATTTCAACGGATTACACCAACGAAGTCAACACTGAATAAAACCTTTGACCCGAAGGATTTAAAAACCGACTTACAATTTTAAAGAAAGATATCAAGAATATTAAATTTGATAAAGGCTGCTCTGTCACTTATCATAAAGACCAAGACTATTACTATTATTAACCATTATTTATATATTTATTGTAGCTTGTAGATATATAGTTAACTTAATATTATTTGTATCATGTATGTATGTATGTACGCTCTGGTGGCTTTCATGGCGCACATGGGTATGAAGAATCATCCATTCAATCAGCCGACTGACCGCGACATTTTCACGGACAAATTTCCCGCCAGAGTTATCTACTCGCTTCCGATTGGTCAAAACAATGAAATTAAACGGGTTACGTCATAGTTTGCACATGCACCGAACCGTGAAACCTTCCCTCAGTTAAAGAAACTTTGCTCCTTTATCGGCTTCAAAGCTGATGTTCTGAGCAGCTCGACACGTGCGCTCTTGAATCTTTTTACGGTGGTCATTTTACATATCGACTCAGAAGGTAACAAATACAATATATGATACATAAATATCATACATAATTTTATTGTATCCCTGAGAAGAAGAGGCTCTGTTCGAAGTCTGTTATTTTACGCTTGCCTTCTTAGTATCGAAACTTTTAGACAGAATAAAACAAACATGAAAACTTCACGAAAAGAGGCTTCTGAAACGCCATTATCCATCTTCTGGCTGACTTCTTTTTTTGTAAATAATTGGATGGGTGCAAAATGTGGGTTTTAATTTATGGGTAGGGTTATATCCTAATACCTTTTATTTTCGCGGGGTTTAGAAGATTGGACGGCTAAAATTTCGCGGGTAAAGTTTAGCGATATTTGTTTGGGTAAAATGCAAAGAAAAACGTTATCCTAAACGGATTGCAAGAAAAGAATAGTGCATTTTTGAAGTCGTCAATAACGACCTCTCTCCTGACGATTCCCCTTTGAGGTGTTTCCCTCCAATTTTCATGCAGCCGCACCGAACATTTTTAAGCTGCCGTTTAACTAACTTTCCTTTATTAAATTAGTATGAAACTGACAGAAAATATTGTACTTAGTTTGAAGTTTATAAGAGTGTAACAATTTTGTAAATCGCATTTAAAATTGCGGAGATAAACGAGAAACGTTGAAATCACTTGAGTCTAATTCCGAGCGATTGCCATGGCATATAGAAAAATCAAAACTATTACGATAAACTATGGTACGTGGCAAACAAAATATTTAAAAACTAGAAACTTTTGTCCAGCCGATTTCGAGTAAATCAGAAAAACATTTCGACTTGTGATTTTGCATGTGTATGAGCACATCCATAAGTTCCTCAATTAAGCTTATAAAAGTTTAATTTCTCAATCTTGAATTTACGCCAAAATGTGTGTTTAGTGTATGAGATGAAACTATGAAAGTTTGAAAGAGTTTCTCGTTTTAGTTTTGGAGATTCGATTTTCTATAGGAAACCATAGTTTTTTGACTGAGTCTTTGATATTGTAGTTTTAGCGCTTTTCTACATATTTCAAAAACCGCGAGATAGATTTTTTTTTAATTTTTATGGTCGTTTCTTTATAATATAAACAACATTGTCTCGAAGTTTCATCTTGATGGAAACATTGCAACATGGTCAAATAAAATAATAAAGTTCACCTAAAACGGAATTGAGACTCTGTGCTTTGATTGCCGGGTTGAAGGCGCACGAAGACGCATTAATTAATTCAGGTGAAGTGAAGTAGAGTTCAATACAAGCTGTAAAACCTTACGGTGGGAATTATAAGCCGCGATCAGCTGTCAAGTTCAATAACACAATGCACACACAGAGAGCTCTTGCAGTCGACGACCTCAGTAGTGTTTGTCTAATACGAAGTAGAAAACAAAAGGGGTAACCTTGGGATTAATTTTAAAATTGATATTTCACAACAATAAAATGTTCAAAAAGTTATTTGCAGCGTTTTCAATTAAAACTGTGCGAAAAGATGTACTGCCAAAAAAGCGGTATTGAAACTGCGCGAAAAGCTAAAGTTTACTAAAGTATACGAATAATAGACAACTTAACATCAAAGCTTTATTATACTCCAGACGAGAATTGTTTTTCATTTAACACGGCCGTAATTATAACATGTTGGAGGCCTAATAAATGTCTGGTGTTTGTTTTGGCCGGGTCTTCTCGTGTGTCTGGCAAATAAAAAAAATGAAATAATGAAGAATAAAGCCTCAATAAAGGCCCCCACACCAACTGTATTAAAAAGTATTGAAAAGCTTACAGTGGGAATTAAAAGACGTGATCATCTGTATTATTCAATCATATTAGACACAAACCGTGAAAGGCCATGGTTATTGACTAAAATGCGTAACTCATGCTACCGTCTGAGACATGTACCTCATATTCCTCGGCTCGTAGGTATATTAACTGCCAAGGGACGCTTTTGCATTCAACAGCTTATTACTGTTTGTCTAAAACTTAACCAGAGAATCAAAAAGAAGCTACGTGAGATTTAAAAATTAATATTTCACAAAGTATTTTTCTTTTCAACGTTCTCAAATTGAATTTTTTTTTCCAACGTGTGAGTACGCCTAACCACGACTAACTAAGTCTGCATTTTTATGGATGCATAAACATTTTTTTCAATAAAAAGAGAATTACAAGTAGTCCTAATTGCAATATATGGCATTCCGTTGCTTTTGGAGATGAGGGGCATATTTTAATATTAAGTTAGAGAAACGTTTGACAATCTCTAATCTTGGATTTAGCACCGGCGAGTGTTTAGAGATTAACAACGTGGACGGGTTGCAGTTCAAAAGAAATCTGTTCAACTTCTAGTTCATGAGAACTTTATGTTTTGCTTGGAGTGATGACGGGAATCAATACTTGCGTCACTTGTGGAAACCAAAGGACCCAATCAGCATTGAGATTATTTATTTATTTATTTTCCATTGAACGTTTCGTGCTATTTATGCAGTTCACATGACAACTTGGGCGTCGTAATATATATATAGTAAGTGGTAATAAAAATTAATTTTGAAAACAGCGTTTATTCCATCTGCAAATATTGTTAATGCAACATTAGTTTGGTTGAATTAACGTGAAAGGTCAATGTGACATGAGCTAATTTTCCGTCAAATAGCCGGTGCTATTTCGTGGTAACTTTCAGTGTTCCGTTGGTTTAATATGCCAAAAGTGATGCTACTTTTATTCCTGCAAATCTGCTGGCTTTCCTATTCAATGATTTCTGCGCAAAGTGGTATGTTATGAACATTTCCATCAAAGATATTTGTGCGGAGTAAATTTGTGACTAGACAAACTCTTTATAAGCAACTAAACCAAGTCTCAAAAGCTTTTCTTGTCCTTTTAAGATGACTGCCGAGCATTGCAATTCAAGTCTGCTATGGTAGGATATTATCTTCAGGGTCACGTGTTCAAAAGCATTAAAGTGCAGAAAGAAAGCCAATGTGTTGCGAAGTGTTATGTCGAGAGTAACTGTGTATCGTTTAACGTTGTGTCTTCGCTTGTCGACGGAACAAAGATGTGCGAGTTGAGCAACTCGGATCATGAAATGCAACCAGATACACTACTACGTCGATTTGGATCCATATATCAACCATTTGAGGTAAGTTTATTGAAGCCACATTCTACAATTATCTCTGAAAAACAAATACTAGAGATAATTGAAAAACACAGGCATAGAATTGTACTTCTGAAGCTAGAAAGACTCTCAAAATTTGCCTGACGATTTTGTGCCTGACGAATTTATCTGAGTGTATAACATGTTTATATCATTCGATTCCTTTGAATCGGCTAGACAGTGATGTTTTAGTGACCACAACAGATGGTAAACAACATTAAATGACAGGAAAAGTATGCGACAAACTTCAAAAATATATTATTTAACCCATTCTCGCTCAATTATAAAACTGTTCAGTGCCTCAAATCTCCAAATAAATCAAATCTCCAAATGCCAATGATCAAATGTCGAGAAGTCACTACTTTCTTGAAAAACAAATTAAAAAATTTACAACTAAAAAGAAGATTGAAGAAAATAAATTTTCTTTGCTGCATTTAAATATATAAAGCTTATATAATAAGCTTAAGCGTGATGACCCGCATGCGCAACATTTTCTCTCAGCCAAAGGTACAAAAGTTAATAAAAGTTTCAACTCTCCAAAAATATGAACGCAATCGATGATCAATGGGTTTCTTAATCAAATACATATCTCTCATTTTTACCAAACAATCTGTAACCTACTCGGATAATACAAAATTTAACCGCCAAAATAATAGATAAAATATTACAAATTTCATTAAAATGGTCTGCTTTTGTAAATGTCATTACTGGCCACAAGAGAATAACACAACGTATCTTCATTAAAAAATTAATACCACCTTTTCGATGAAGCTATTTTTATAGGATCTTACCATGTTAGCTTACCTTTTCTTTTACTTTAGAACGCTTGTTTGAAGACTCCTTGCCCACTACATTCAACATGTCAAAATGGATTCACTGATAAAGGATACAGATGCATTAAAAACAAAAAGAAAACGCCAGGTACTTATCGAAATTTGTTCTAAATATTGATGGTAAAAGTACTGAGTGGAGTATAATTAAAGTAACTAGAAGGTCGCCTTTCTTAGAGGCACAAAACTTCACCTTTCAACTGCTATTACTTCACTTTCAGATCTCTATCAGGTTAACTACTTTACTCAATTTATACTAATAAAAGGTTTAAAGTTGATTTAATTGACATCGGTGTTACTATAGCAGCTGAATGGATTCTTTCCTCGA
The DNA here is from genome assembly GCA_022457155.1 of Cladopsammia gracilis. Lineage (NCBI taxonomy): Eukaryota > Metazoa > Cnidaria > Anthozoa > Scleractinia > Dendrophylliidae > Cladopsammia > Cladopsammia gracilis. The sequence continues at coordinate 200,168 of JAJGOT010000504.1, read as the reverse complement.
CATATATGTTGTAGTTCAAATTTATCCTTGATTCTAATTTTACTTTCCCTTGTTTAAAACTCATTATCATACATTACCATAGCCAAAAACAAAGGAAAATAAAATTTGAACCAAGGATAAATTTGAACTACAACATATACACCCACCTATCGCCTAGACACTTTGTAA